>JAYDZE010008893.1:0-28675 GCA_034509125.1 Monilaria moniliformis
GAACCGGAACCGAACCGCGACATCCGGTTTCACGGTTCCGGTTGAACCGCCGGCGGCCGGTTCCGGTTTGAAAACCGGCGGTTCCGGTTCCGGTTGGAACCGCCGGTTACGATTTTTTTGGGCATCCCTAATCACAGATAATACAATTACCGCAAATTTCATATTAAATAATCCAATTACCATAAAATAAGGAAATTACCAAAACCGGAAAATGTTGATTTACAAATGACCTTAACAAAATTATTAATTATATTAATAATGCCATGTGGCGAGATGAATATCCATTGGATTCTTAAATTGGGCGGCCAAAATATGGTCTTAGTTCTATAATAAAAATTAATTCAAATTTAATTAAAACTATATATATATATATATATTATATACCACATGTAACTCAAAAAAGTTCATACGTCACATTATCATCTCAAGCAAAATAAAACAAGTAAAGTGAAAAAGAGGCAGGATATCTTATAATTTTTTAAAACATCTTCATATATATATACTAAATCAAACAAGAATTTAAATTAAGTAAAGATATTTTTAAGTACAACAACTTTACAAGCATAAACGACTGTATAATAGTAATAATCGTAATAGATTGCCACATATAAACATCTTTAGTTAAATGGAAGTATAAAAATTGTATTTATATATGTATGTTCTTACACTTAGAAACCTTAGAGAAAAATTAATAAACATATATCTGAATAATAGGAAAATACTCGTCGATTTGGATTCCATTATATTTCGACCCGATGGATATAATAAAAATATGTTGAAAAGTTAAGGATTAAAATTAATATTAATGACTTTTTAATTTGGATTAATTAAAAAAATCCGCGGCAATGAAGGATGATTATTGCGTCACCCGAAATTGTGGAAGCAAGAGAGATAGGAGGTGGAGAAAGTGTCCGAAATAGAAGAGATGATTTTGATCGAAAGACAAAAACATCCGATTCAGAAAAAAGACAACAACTATCAGTTCATGTAACAATAAAAGAAGAAAATCAAGTCGACAAAGCAGTCCTATTTTGCTTATCGTTATGCTGAGGGGCACTACCGGCAGTCGTACTAGTATACTTATTTATAGTTGATGATAGAGAGAGAGAGAGAAAGGTCCCTTTTGACAGACGGCCATACCTCGTCTCATCCGTCCTCTTTGTTGGGCCCCACTTATTCCCCGCCTCCTCCTTCATGGTTTAAATATGGATATCCATGAGAGAGAGAGAGACGGAGAGGGAGGGAGGGAGAGAGAGAGAGAGAAGGGAAAGTTTCCCCTTTTCATTCTTGGATGTGTCTGCCTTTCGGTTATGAAGGCAGAGAGAGGTCTGGTGAGTAATAAACTGAAATCTGAGCCCCTTTTAGTTTTCTCATATAAAAGGTAAAATATACACTTTCCATCTATCCTTCCATTCCCCAATCATATTTCTTTCTCAACTACTTATTCTCACATTTCAAGAACTCGGCTCTCTCTCTCTCTCTCTCGGTAGAGTAAGTTTCTTCCTTTGCTTCCCTCGCAAAAATGCACCTCATTTTCAACTCTTACCATTATATAAGTGTCCTGCAAATGGTTGACGTGAATATCTTAGTAATTTTCAAGACTTCAATGTTTTTTGCTGATTTTATTGTAACATGTTTTCCAGCATGTGATTCGGTTGGTCTATTTGAAGAAGTGGGCTTCTTGATTTGAAGCCTCTCACGCAATGGAGAAAATAAAGATTCCAACTTTGAGGAAAAACTATGTGTTCTTGATTTGAGTGAGTTATTCAGATCTGAATTTATTCCAAAAACTTGGGTTTTATTGCATAGAATTAATGGAAAGGGAGTTGGAGTTTAGAGGGCCTTTGTATTCCTATGTGGTATTAAGTCATTGTTCAGATTTAAAACGTTGAAATTTTCAATGTTTAAATCCCAGCTATTAGATTTGAGGTTTGAAAACCAATGGATTTTAGGTCTCATGGTGGAAATCATGTTGTTCGTACAATTTTCAACTGCATTTCTATTTTATTAGTTGTTTCATACATTTCTTTGATTGGTAATACTGTTATTACTGTTTCCAGATTCTAAAAAAAACCTTTTGATATCCATTTGTGGTGTGATGTCCTGCGTTGAGCTTCAGCTCAGGAGGGATTGCTCCATGGTTTAAATGGATCTTGGAGAAGAAGAGAGTGCTGCATTTGGCACATTGAGGATTCCTTCATCATCATCAGCACCATTCTTTTCAGCGAGCAACTCGCCCTTATCTCGGAATTTTAGCAGCTCATTCGGGCGATCTAGGCCATGACACCAACATAAACATGGATTCCCTCGACACAGATTGGCAGAATCCGGACTCAGAATCTTTGACTGGCGTCGTGCTTGCTTCAGGCGAAGCAGATCCTGTTGCAGAAGCCTGTACCTCGAGTGATCCTAGGAGGTTTGAAAATGCTTCTTCTTCGACAAAGATCTATAACAGTGCATTGTCTGGTTATGGTGTTCATCGTTCGAGTATTAGGCATAAGGGTAGAAGAAAAAAGATAGGGAGATTGCTTGAAATCTCAGCTCTGCCGCCTGCCTCCTTCTCCTCCAATAGGCTGAGAAGCTGTGACGTGTTCATTGGTTTCCATGGCCAGAAGCCATTGTTGCTTAGGTTTGCAAACTGGCTTCGAGCGGAGTTAGAGGTTCAAGGGTTGAGTTGTTTTGTAACAGACAGAGGGAGTTGTCGAAATTCACGTAAGCATAGCATTGTTGAGAGAGCCATGGATGCTAGCACGTTCGGGGTTGTGATCTTGACTAGGAAGTCGTTTAGGAACCCGTACACCATTGAAGAGCTCAGGTTTTTCTCGAGCAAGAAAAACTTGGTGCCTATATACTTTGATGTAGCCCCTAATGACTGCCTTGCTAGAGATATAATCGAGAAACGAGGGGAGGTTTGGGATAAGTATGGCGGCGAGCTTTGGCTAGTGTATGGAGGAGTCGAGAAGGAATGGAGAGAGGCTGTGAGCGCCCTTTCTTGCGTTGATGAATGGAAATTAGAAGCTCATGATGGTAGATGGAGGGATTGCATATTGAGAGGTGTGACTCTCTTGGCTTTAAGGCTGGGAAGGAGAAGTGTAGTGGATAGACTAACCAAGTGGAGAGAGAAAGCAGAGAGAGAAGAGTTCCCTTTTCCTCAAAATGAGAGCTTTGTTGGGAGGAAGAAGGAGCTGGCGGAGCTCGAGTTTATGCTTTTTGGTGATGTCTGTGGCGATGCAAAGAAAGACTATTTTGACATCAAGGCTAGGCCAAGACGGAAGAAGTTGACAGTTGAGCGTGAGGGGAAGGGGAAACAACCAGTGTTATGGAAGGAATCTGAGAAGGAAATAGAGACACAAGCTCCTCAGAAGCACGGTAGGCCAAGAAGGAGGTCGATGAGAGCTGTGTACGGGAAGGGAATAGCCTGTGTGACGGGAGATCCGGGCATTGGGAAGACGGAGCTGGTGTTGGAGTATGCTTACAGATTCCAGCAGAGATATAAGATGGTGCTATGGATAGGAGGAGAGAGCAGATACATCCGGCAGAACTATCTCAACCTATGGTCGTTCTTGGAGGTTGATGTTGGGGTGGACAGCTGCACGGAGAGAGGCCAGACGAGGAGTTTTGAGGAGCAAGAGGAAGCGGCCGTAGCCAGAGTCAGGAAGGAGCTGATGCGAAACATCCCGTTCCTAGTGATCATAGACAATTTGGAGATGGAGAAAGACTGGTGGGATCACAAGACGGTGATGGATTTGCTGCCTCGGTTTGGTGGGGAGACACATGTTATCATCTCAACTCGCCTCTGCAGCGTTATGAATCTTGAGCCGTTGAGAGTCTCCTTCCTGTCAGGAGTCGAGGCGATGACTCTGATGCAGGGAGGAGGTCTCAAGGATGAATCAATCACAGAGATTGATGCTCTAAGAGCCATTGAGGAGAAGCTCGGGAGGCTAACCCTCGGCCTCACCATTGTCGGAGCTATCCTCTCCGAGCTGCCCATCAACCCCACGAGGCTGTTGGATACGATAAATCGGATGCCGTGGAGGGATATAACGTGGAGTGGCCGCGAAAATCATTCGCTGAGGCGAAACATGTTCCTCGTGCAGCTCTTCGAGGTCTGCTTCTCCATCTTCGACCACGCTGATGGCCCAGGAAGCTTGGCGACTAGGATGGTTCTCGCGAGTGGCTGGTTTGCACCGGGGCCAGTCCCGGTGCACATCCTCGCCCTCGCTGCTCAGGGAATACCCGACAAGCAGCACGGCCGGAGGCTATGGCAGAAGATCATGTACCCCTTGACCTGCGGCCTCGCGTCGTCTTATGCACGGAGGTCGGAAGGCGAGGCATCGTCGCTGCTGTTGAGGTTCAACATGGCAAGGAGCTGCACCAAGGAGGGTTGCATCAAGCTGAGCCAGCTGGTGAAGGTGTACGCCCGGAAGCGAGGGGTTGCAGGAGCCGCGGATGCCATGGTGCAGGCTGTCATCGGCCGGGCATCTGTGGCCCACCAACCCAACCATGTGTGGGCCGCGTGCTTCTTGCTGCTGGGTTTCGGGAAGGACCCAATTGTGGTCGAGCTCAAGGTGACGCAGTTGCTCCTCCTCGTGAAGCAGCTCGTGCTGCCCCTCGCCGTGCGAACATTCATCACATTCTCGAGGTGTGGCGCGGCCGTGGAGCTTCTCCGCCTCTGCACGGACGCGCTGGAGGCGGCTGACCATGCGTTCGCCAACCCAGTCGAGAAGTGGATGGACAAGTCCCTGTGCTGGAGGCCCATCCACACCATGGCTCACCTCAACCCTTACCTCTGGCAAGAGCTCGCGCTGACGAGGGCGACGGTGCTCGAAGTCCGGGCGAAGCTCGTCGCACGAGGCGGGCAGCTGGATATTGCCGATGATCTGATTAGGAAGGCTATCTTTGTTAGAACTTCCATATGCGGCAGAGATCATCCCCACACCATAGCTGCTCAACAAACTCTTACCAAATTCACCAGACTAAATGCTAATCTGCAACATCATACTTCACCCTAGATCATCATTTTTTTATTTTTATTTTTATTTCTTCTTTTTGAGAAGATTTCATAGTAGAGTTTATAATAGCACAGAGTTTATTATACCAACTTCGTTTTACCTTAACTGACTGTTTGTCTAATTCTAGCAATTCTTTTATATAAAACATAATGTCTTCTTGACCTTTATTTTTATCGCAAAAAGGTACAATGCGATTTCTCAAAACCCATCAGGGTAACAACAGAGTTTTGAAATCTAGAGAGTTATTAAGTATTTGAGGGTCATGATCATCAAGAAAAACCATTAGTCATATTGTGCTAGTTATATTGATTAATGTCATTTTTTATTTCAAATGTGATACATATTATGGTTTTTGATATAAACAAGATCACACGTTTCTAATACAGCATGAAACTTCATACTGAGAATAGTGTGAAGTGTTGGCTGGCAGTAATAACATGTTAGTTATTGCCAGTTTTGAAATAGATATCATTGTGTAAAAAGCATGGAACTATAACTATAAGGAAGTTTCAGTCGAACAAATTTAGATACTATTGAGACCCCAAGGACCATATATACGTCTGCTACAGTTCTGCAATAGTACTTATGTTTTAATAAGTGTAGACATTGAATAAATGGAATATTATGTTGTAAATCTGTAATTAATGCAATGATTGAAATATGTAGCATTTATTAATGCTTCACTAGTCCTCTCTCTCTGATCCTGCCAGCTTATTAGATTTCTACTAATCAAGAATTTACCAAGTAAAATTTAACTCAACACAGCTGTGTTCACATGTAACGAAAACAGTAGAACCCCAAAAATTAAACACATCAAACTTGCAAAGCCAAAAGTTTCCGAGATGTTCATATGATATACAGCTCTTGAATTCCCCTACTCCCCTATTCTGACGTTATGCATATCGAGGGTCGAATAGGGAAAGCCGGGTTCCGGAAAATACTTGGATAAAGCGGACACAGATATAAAAGAGAAACTGCAAATAAAAGTTTCTTCATAAGCAAATGAGCTTTCAAACTTTATCATCACACAACAGAATATAATGTACAGACAGACAAACAGTTGTAACCTTGTCTTATTTTGTCTCAAGGATCTGCTTTTCCAGCAATTTCCTCATCGCTGGAAGCATATTCATCTTCTGTCAGTTCCTCGTCACTAGATTTTTCATCAGGCGCAACCCCTGCATCGGTGGGCTTTGCATATTTTTCGCAATACTCTGACAAAAATTGATGTGTGATAAGCAAATAAAATGGAGCAGGAATTATATCATGATAAGAAACTAGCACAGGTGTCATTTTTCATCAGGCTACAAGACTAGAAAATTGTGTAACATAACATAGACTAGCACTCCAACAAACAGACAAGCAAGTTCTTTGCCATCGCAAATGAAAGATTGTGGTTGACCATGAGAAAACCATAAGTAGACCTAAGTCAGCGAGTTAGCAACTACAGAAAAACAAGAGAGCATTTAATGTCAAAAGAAGCTACAACTTTGATATTTTGTATTTACCTACTCTTTATGGATAAAGAAAAATAAACATGAGTTGGAATGTAGATGCAAGCAAGCTTGCGAAGGCTGCTAATTTTCCAGTAGTGTATAAGAATGATACTTAAACATCATGGAAAGAAGGTAAGTGGGTTGCATGCTTCACCTCAGCAGTAGAACTTCCGTATCTTGCATTTCGCTAGTTCCACAACCACAAACACAGGCTACCTGCCATCTCTTATGCTGATCTCTATATGCCCCTTTTCTTACAACAGCAATATCGCCATAGTTTTCATGATCACCAACAATCTTCTTTTCAATCAGACTACAGTTTCATAGATTATACCTCTCCTTGTGTGTGTATGTGTGTGCGTGCACCCGCCCACCTGTCTCTCTCTCTCTCTCTCTCTTTTAGTTGGAGCAGTTTTTGCTCAGTGAGTTTTGATACCTATATCCTTACTGGTCACATTTTGGAGTTTCTAGTGGTGCAACTATGGCTTTTAATAATTCATTTTATTGATTTCAGAAAAAGTTCCACATAGTGTAATTAATGTGCAGCAAGGCTGACACATAAAATATAAAACTGGTTTATATAGCTTATTATGGATGATGGCATGGTTCTCACAAAACATGTAAAAATAATAGAATAACTATAACCAACTATAAGGCCCAGATTAACTTTTACATCCTAGCAATATATGCAGTCTTAAAACCATAAATATTTGTGCAGCACACATGGTGAAGTCCATGATGATTGATGATTAAATGTGATTTTAACATATATGGTTTCCTCATATAAGGATAATAATGACGGATTATCCAATATGAGAAACACCGACAGGGCATCAGCTGGACTAGAATGCTTCACACCCCAACTATCTTGCACCTCAAGGGCACAATGACTCTTCCAAAAGGCAGACTCTCATGTCAAGAGAAATGAAGCGCAATTATTTTCGTAACAGCAATAATCAAATGCATGATGCATGGGAACATGGTTTGATTGAGGAGGGCTGCGGAAATGGGAATCAAGTTAAGTAAGAGAGTAGGGTAGTTAAAGAAAACGGGGCAATATTAACTTATGTTTTTCTTAACAGACCCACATATGAAACACCATTGATGGGAACGTTTCTCCTCTATTCCACATTTCCAGTTCTAGTTGTCTACCCCCAACCAAGTACCACTAAGTTCTTTTATAATCTATATTCACTCAATCCAAAAGTATGCTTACAAAATTTTCTTTCTAATGAAATTCTACCTTTGACTCTCTGATCGTATACATTGCGATCACGCATCATCAAAGCTGCTGCCTCTCCATTTAAAGGATCTGATGGATTCGGGTATAAAAGAAGTTGTGGAAGAAACACTTCAAACACGTTCACTAGGTCTGAAAAGACAAATAAATTGATCAAGCTAATAAAACAACTGTTAGACACCAATACACCCTGAAAGATGCAGCTGTAAAGCAGTCCACAACCAATAACCCCAGAGAGAGAGAGAAAGACCCGTTCAACTTACCAAACATGGGACTCCAAGTCTGATTGATTACGTCTAAACACACAGAACCTGACCTGGGAAATAAATGAGAACAAAACTGTTGAAGTCAATGTCATTTCTACAAGCATTATACTAGATTCAGTGCGAGCAAATAAAATCTGCCAGAGAAGCTCAATGTCTGAGTACAATATATCACAGACTCACATCTCATCAACATTTGGATGGTAAATCTTATTGACAAAACCAATGGAAGGAGATTTATACGGATAAGCATCTGGCAGTTCCACCCTGATCTTCCAAACACCTCCTTGATAAGGGCCTGTCATACACCACGAAATTTGGGGCAAAACCCTCCTTTTGCTATAAATGCAAACTTCATTATGGATGGGTAAATTAGCAAAGTAGGTACCACATTCACCAAGACTAACAAAAGAGAGGAAACCAGTAATCCACAGAAAACCTCACAATCGGACACCAAATTCACCATAAGTCAGTTAAACGAATTGGATGTAAGAATTGATAATTCAGGTATTCACATTATGATCAAATCATATTGCTCCAAATTCAGTACAAACCCAAGCTCACGATGCAACACTCAAGCAGGCAATAGAATAAGCTCAAAACTCGAAAGCCGCAACTTATCAAGATCTTTTCATGGATGCAACTTCATTTTAAGATTCAACTGAAGTTGAAAACACTAGTGTCCTACCATCCAACCTCTAATCCTAAGCTCAACGATAAACCTCAGATTAAATCAAAATAACGCTTAACCACAAATCTAAACAGCAATACATATTATAAGAAAAGAAAACGCAGCAGAAACTAAGCCAAAAGCAGCTTAATACAGATAGATCATCAAAAAAAAAATTACAATCTGAAGCTGTGGCTTTAGAAAGTGATTACTGTATTTAGGTCCATTGAACTGCACATGAAACTCCTGCATGCCATCATTCATCATCTCCACCTTATAGTCAGTCATCATCCTAAACCAAAAGGAAACCAAAATCCACAATCAAACATATGCAAAATTAGGCATCAAACACAAAAATCAAAGGTCACAAGTCACTACAGCTTCATCAAATCCATTTCGCGGCGTTTGCTTGGCGAAGACATGATTCTTTACGATTGCGCTAGTTTTTCCCCTCGAATTCTTTCTGATTAATTAACTATGGCGAAAATAATGTTGAGTGTGTATGCGCGCGCGCGCGCGTGTTAGGCGGTTCCGACATCGAAGAGCAAAAGTGGGGATGAAATTGAGGTTTTGGCTAAATTGCATTTTCCCCGCACTATTTCTCTATTATGTAAATTATCAGATAAGAAGTTTTTTTTTTTTTTAAGTGGAGGTTAATCATACCTTTTTAAATGGATGTTAATTGGTTGTAAATTCATCAATTATTTATTTTTTCTATAATTTTTTAAATTCGAATATATATTTTAATGTATTCTGAAATTTTATTGGAATTCAAACTTTGTTAAAATCAAAACTAACTTGACACTGAAAATTATTGATGTGGCATCGAAATAGATGACAGAGGGTGAGCGATTCATCGTGGCTGAGCGACGCAGTAGCCGACGTCATAACGATAGTTCACTAGCGCAGCGTTCGACGATGAGGGGATGGGCTAATGTGTTAGAATCACAAAATCACATTCTCACTTCATCTCACAAAATAGTGCATACCCAAATGTGGCATGAATTTCAATAAAAAATAGGTAAAATACTTTGTGAGTGGAGAAAATACACAATGTTAATTTTTCTTACTTAATATAGATAATGGTGGGTTATGTTTATTTTTTATAAATAAGTGTACAAAATGGGGCAAAAATGAAAATTTTAAAAAATGTGCACAATTTTTAGGGACATCCCAAAATGACAAAATGTGCACTATTTTGTGAACGTTGGGGAATACTAGCCAGTACATTATTCCTCCAACTACACATAAAATCCATACCACATTTCAAACTACCAAGAAACTAATTCTAAAATTACAAAAAAATCATAATTATTTCAATATGTTTATTATTAATCATAAAATTATTGAAATACACCTATTTTTTTTTTAGCATTGTAGGTAGGCCTAATGCCTTCACTGCCCCTCTCTAGGTCTACCATTGATTAGTATCATATTTGTGCTATTCTTGGTTATGTGCATTTTCTTTAT
This sequence comes from Monilaria moniliformis, assembly GCA_034509125.1. NCBI lineage: Eukaryota > Viridiplantae > Streptophyta > Magnoliopsida > Caryophyllales > Aizoaceae > Monilaria > Monilaria moniliformis. The sequence continues at coordinate 10,152 of JAYDZE010008893.1, forward strand.
ATATATGTTGATTTTTTGGTTCACCTTAGCAGGAAATTGTATGAATGTGGTTTATTTGTACCATTCATGTCATTCTGGATCAAAAAATATTTCATTCTTATCAAATAAACTAGAATAATATTGATCTTATTTTATGATTTTGTGAAGGTACAAGGTATAATGATATTTTTTGAGAGAATAAATGATTAATGTCACACACAAGGTACATCTAATGGGCAATGAGTGCCACATTGGCGATATCCGAATTTTTTTGAGCATATGCGAAGAGAGCAACTAGCTGATAAATAGAAGTTCGTCTTTCGGGGACTTCGTGAAGCTACCTAATAAAGTAACTGCTGGGATTCGGTGATGAATTCCACTACCAAGACCTCATAGGATGATATTCAAGTTTAATAAACATACATTAAATAGGAAATAAACAAGCCCTATACATGCTCCTTGGGTTCAGATATTTACCTTTGATTGCAGAATCTTCTTGTTGATTAGTATAGTAGATGAATTGCTACCCCACCACTCATTTGCAGCAATTCAACCTTCGAATCTTCTAACTTATTCTCTTTTACAGCTTGAAAATCGTGTGGGTGATAAGCTGAGAGCCTAATAGTTGGGATGGAGAACAAAAATTGCAAAGAAGAATTCCAATAAGAATTAGGACTGAGCCTCCTAATGGGCTTAATTCTTTAAGTTGAGTCCAACTTAAATTAAGTCCATTAATATTAACTGACTCCACTATACAATTAATATTAAAATATCTAGAATTATTCATATTACGAATATAACTAATTTTAAATTAAAAAGACTTAATATATCCATTAATTAATTTAAGCTTGCTGCGAGCTTTAAATTTTTTTTTTCCAATAGCGCTATAACTCAAACCTTATTTATTATACTAAAAATTAATCAAACTGGTCAGTTTTGTATAATAAAACATTTTTGAGCTCCTCTTGGGATATTATCAACTCGGGTCCTCCCGAGACACGATTATATGTAATAACAATACTAGTACTCTTCGAAAAATCCGCACTTTCCAATATATAAAAGTAGTGCATAATCAACAGCATGCTCAATGTTATACACATATTAACAAAATAGCAATTGCTGAGACCTCGTACTTCCATTCACCAGCAAGGAAATACTTATCTCACTGTAAATCTATTTAATTACCTAAGATAAGCATAAAACTTTAGATTGATATTGCAGCCTTTCATAACAGATTGTCCGGATCTATCTAGACTGCAAACTTAGTTTATTCTACCAAAGAACCGCTGAAAAATCTTTTGTGATCATCGATCTACTAATTAATTTACAATGTAGAAATGGATTTTAGTTTGCATATAATTAACAGAAAATAAAATGCAAGCCTTGTGACAAAAAAACACTTTTTTCTCATTAATCTAGGAAAATATTTTTTACATACAAAGCAGCTCAAAGCATGCTTTTCATTATATAAACCAACAATCTCTCATTTATACTAAAAGAATATGCTTTCGAGTATACAACCTTCATGTGGAAGACATGCGAGTGAAATTCATTAAGACCCTGCATGTGAAGTTGTCATAGTAGACTGTAATACTCTTAGGAATATTCAAAACTACATTTAAATCCATTAGAAAGTTCTTGGGCCAAACGGCTTTTTTTGCAACTTCTGAAGCAGCCACATATTTAACCTCCATAGTGGAGTCTGCGATGCATTTCTGCTTCACACTCGTCCATGTCATAGCTACACTTCCTAAGGTGAACACATATCCAAAGGGAGACTTTTTTAGTATTGATTAGTTTGGAAATCTGAATCGGTGTAACCTATAGGGTATATGTTTTATGCCTAGTAAACATAGCTTTCGTCAAGACACTCTTGACTATTGATCGAAATAGAGGTTCCATGATCTTGAAGCTTGCATAAGTCCAGAAATGAACTTCTTAAGCTTCCATACCATGTGTTCCTTCCATTTAACTTAAAATCCCTTAGGTTGTTCCATGTAGATGGTCTCCACAAGACTTTCATCAAGTAAAGCTTCTTGACGTCCATCTGCCAAATATTTCAACCCATATAGGATGTTATAGACAAGAATATACAAATCGACTTAAGCATAGCCATATGCGAGAATGTCTCATCATAATTGATGTCTTCCCTTTGGGTATAACCATTTGTCACTAGTCTAGCTTTGAAGACTACAACATTTCCGTTAGGTATTCTCTTATGCTTGTAGATTCATTTACTCCCTATGACCTTACAGCCTTCGGGTAGGACTTCAAGATCTTAAACTTGTCTAGCATGGATTGCAATTCAGATAACATTGCTTCTTCCCAAAATAAACTATCTGAATCCTGCATAGCCTTTTTGTAGTTTCAGGGATCCGATTAATCCACGCCAGAAACTAAGTTAGAAGACATTTCTAAGCCCATGAGCCTGTTAAGTTGTCTCACAACCCTCCCAATATGATGTGGCTCTACATTCTGTGGTACAGAAATTGATGATGTGGTGTAGTATCTTGTGATGCTTGCACTTGGTCATTGGCACTGTGATTCCTCTTAGTTCCTTAAGAGCAATCACACTAGTGGGCTTGTGGTTAGTTAGATATGGTTCATCCAACAACTTAGCATTTCGACTAACAAACACCTTCTTGCCGCGAATACTATAAAACTCCCACAATTTCGTATCTTTGGGGTATCCTACAAAGAAGCACACATCAATACGTGATCCCAATTTATCAAATCCTTCTCCAACAGATGTGCTAGACAACCCCAAATTTTGAAATGGCTTAAACTAGGCTTACGTCCAATCCACATTTCATATGAAGTTTTAGGTACTGACTCAAAAGGTGTGAAGTTCAGTGTGTTACTTGTCATTTCTATCGCATATTTCCAAAACGAAGTAGGTAACTATGCATAGCTCATCATAGATCGAACCATCTCTAAGAGTGTTCGATTCCTTATTTCGGCTACGCCATTCTGTTGGGGTGTGCCAGGCGCAGTCAGTTGGGATTAAATTCTCGATTTGATAAGTAGTTAGAGACCACTTTGTCGATGTATTCGTCCCCACTATCAAATCATAGACACTTGATAGTTTTACCATGATACGTCTCCACAAGTGCTTTGAATTTCTTGAATTTCTCAAAGAATTTAGACCTGCTACGCATCAAATAGACGTATCTCATTTTGGATTAGTCATCAATAAAAGTGATCAAATACACCGTACCATATCTATCATAAGTTGACGTAGGACCACATACATCAAAATGAATGAGCTTTAGTACTTAACCGGCCCTATTCCCCTTGAGCTTAAAAGGCCTCTTAGTCATTTTATCATACAAGCATGATTCATAGGTTGGAAATGATTCTAAAGTGAACCATGATTTACCAATCTTTGGATCCTACTAAGGTTAATGTAACCTAGTCTTAGGTGTCATACGTACGTTTCATTTATTGAATCACTAGGAGACTTTCTCATTCTAAAGTTAGTTGATAAGTTATAAAACTCATTAGTTTGTTGCATTAGTTGTGCGTAGGATAAAGTAGAGAAGTTGCTAACCATTGTACCAGAACAAGTAAATGAATCACTTTTCTTAAAAATGAAACCATTATAAGAAGAAACCGAATATTCATTACGAACAAGTTTAGAAACTAAAATCAAGTTCTTTCTAAAGCTTGGCACAAATAAAACATCTTGCAAACCTATCACTACTAAATGTAGATGCATAATTCCCACTACAACAACTACCACTTTCGTAGCATTGCCCAACTGATTGATAAATTTTCTTTCATGTACCATTTTTTTTTTGTGAACCACAAAGGAATCGAAACAAACGTGATCAGTGGCTCGTGTATCCACTACCTACGAATGAGAAGAAACAACAGCTAAATATGATTAACTACTAAAGCTTGAGACATACCTTGACTATTTCTTCCATTCTTCTTGAGAAGTGGACAATCTGTCTTTCAGTGTCCTTTCTCACCGTACTTGAAGCATTTTTCAGTTTTCTTCTTCTTCTTTACAACTTTCTTACCTTTCTTACTCGCCTTGGAAGCCGACTTTGTCGCCTCCTCACTCTCTTCCACTTGCCGATCTTTTGGGCTGAGCAAGACGGTGTGACAGTTATTATGACATCCTTGGTTTGTGCCATAAGCCCCTATGCTGATTGTAGTTCGATCAACAATTTTGGAAGTGTTTCAGTTATCCATTAATTAATTTAGACTTGCTGATAGATTCAATTAATTAATTTTTTTTTTACCAATAGTGGTTTAGTCCAATAATATTATTTATTATACTAAAATAAATTTCAACCAGTCAGGTTTCGTATCATAAATTCCTTTTCTCAAACACTTATTGGGGATATTATCAACTTAGGTTCTCCCGAGATACGATTCTATATATTAACAATACTAGCACTGCTAGACATTAACTACCACTGCCCAAGATATCGGGAATTACTTAGGTTACGAAAAACTTGCACTTATTGATGAGTCAAAGAAGTGTATTATTAACATCGTATGCTCAATATTACATATATAGATTAAGAAATAAAATATCAACGAGATCTTGTATTTTGTTCACTCAACATCCACTGTAATTCATTTCAGTGTTATACCACATCGGTGTTATCAGTTGGCTAAGATATGCGTGCGAACTTCGGAGCAACACTGCAACCTTTCACGATAGCTTGTCCATGTCTATCTAGGTTGTGAACTTGATTTTCTTCTACAAGGAACCGACTGAAAAATCTTCTATAATCATAGATCTACCATTCAGTCTACAATGTAGAATGAGGACTTGTTTGCTCAATTTATGATTATATGCTTAAGAATAAGCATCCATAACCACAAAAGGCAAACTATGTGACAATATTAACTTATTCTTAATACGTGGGAAATAAGGCTTTAAGGCTTTCAATACAAAGCAGCCCAAAATATGTTTTTCAGTATATAAACCCTAACACTCTGTAGCATCACTCTCTCAGTTTACAGAGAGAGACCTGTCTGGGGCAGCGGCGCAAGAAGAAGAAACCAACTTTGTTGGTTTGAGAGAGAATGAAATAGAGTAGTAAGAGAATTTTTTAGATACAGACTGATAGGATAAATGCGAGTATAAATTGAACCGTTACGGCATTACCTGAACTATGGTTAAGGCTTTTAGCAAATTTTAAAATATATATATATAATTAGTTTCTAGCCATTATTTATAGAAAATAAAAAAAATCAGATTTAGCATGGTATGAATCGGTTGAATTCATACCATGCATACCATATCTACACTTGCAGCGTCGAGACCGTGCGCACACAAAGTTTAATATGCATAGTATGAGTTGGTCGAATTCATACCATGCATTCCAAACTTGAGTGCGTAGAGTCGAGGTTGTGTCGGCGCATAGCTTGGTATTTGTGGTACAAATTAACTGAATTCATACAATACTTACCAAACTCTACATGGTATACCAGACTAATTCAGCTAATTCATACCATGTTGGTTATGCATGGTATGAATTCAGCTACTTCATACCATGTAAACCAAACTTGCGCAATGTTGATGTTGTATGTATACATGGTATGAAATTAGTCAATTCATACTATGCATACCAAAATCTGTGAGCGCAGGGTTAGACGCATGATATGAAATCGACAAACTCATACCTCACAAACCAATGTTGCACGCAGACTGCAAATGTCGTGCGCGCACAAAACTTGCTTGTTGGTTTTATAGTGTTTTCTGCATTATTCCAATGAGAAAATATACAACCAAGATAACGAAAAAAACATATTTTTTGGTTGCATGGTATGAATTGGCCATAAAGAATACCATGTATATCAAACTCACTTGCGTCGTGCGCGCGTAGAAGTTGGTGTTCGTGAAATGAATTAGCGAGTTTCATACCATGCTTTCCAAACATGTGCATGAATGTTTTGGTATACATGGGGGGGTGAAATCTGCCAACTCATCCCATGGATACCAAATTATGCGTGCACACGGCTTCAGCATTGCACGAGCGAGTTTTTTTTAGGTTTTTCGTTTTTTTTATGGTTTTGATTTGTTTATTGTCCATTTTGATTATTTAAAGGTGTCATTGTATGCCTGAAAGTTTAAAAAAAATAAACAAAATCAAAGTTAAATTGTATTAAAATTTCATGAAAAAAAAGAGTTTGCACATAACCATTCAAAAGCTATCACGTCCTCTGATTTGTTGTGGCGGATACCAAATTATGCGCGCGCACGGCTTCGCACTGCACAAGCGAGATTTTTAGGTTTTTCATTTGTTTTCAATTATTTATTGTGCATGTTGATTATTTAAAGGTGTCATTATGTGTCTGAAAGATTAAAAAAAAGTGAACAAAATCAAAATTGAATTGTATTAAAATTACATGAAAAAAAAAGAGTCCGCATATTAGAATCTGAAAGCTATCATGTCATCCGCTTTGTTGTGGTGTTAGATTGTATCTACAATATGGTGCTGAAATTTCTTCATCTTCTTCAATATCATGTTCTTATTCATCTTAGCACCGATTAGCAGAAGTTCAACAAATTTGATGGCACAAGGATCACAACTCATGTTGTCATTCTATAGCAACACATTGTCCATAATAAATGTCATCTCCAACTCATTAAACTTGCTGAAATTATTATATCCAATTCTCTTCACAATTTGTGGGATAATCCTTGCAATTGGCCTGAAGGTTCTCTTTTGAAGCTCTATTGGGTGGTTAGTGAATTTGATGCGGTTCGAGTCATATAGATCCAAAGTACAACGCTCAATGTCCACGAGACAGGTCATAGTGCTTAGTAAATTGACACACCATGATCATCTACAGTTATATAAGATAATAAGTTTGAAAAATTGTAGAGATAGAAAAATGGTAAAATTAGAAAAATGATAAAAGATTGGTATGCATGATATGTATTCGCTAGAAGTCATACCATACATAGCAAACATGTTTGCGGTCGACCTTGGCACTAGGCGCGCAAGTTTGGTATGCATGATATGATTTCGTTCAATTCATACCATCAATACCAATTTTACGAGCCCAATATCGAGGTTGGACACAAGCAAGATTGATATGCATGGTATGAAGTCGGCATGATGCATACCTCATACCACAACACACAAAATGAGGATGTCCCCACACAAAAACTCGAAATTCGCATACATTGTTCTATATCAGTCTAGTTGGGCCCCCATTCTGGCTTCAGCCCTTCTACAAAAACTAACAACTCTGTAGGTCAGGTTCTGAGATCTTCTCTTTCAAATTGTTGGCACATGGATCGTTATTTTTATTTATTTCATTTTATACCTCATCAATTGTTTTCAATAATACATAGATTTTTTTTTTCAGCATTTTTTTTTTCAGCCTTTGCATTTCATCAATTATCACATGGATAATCTTTTTAAGGTTGAGGGTTTACTTTCAACAAGCTTTATACAAAGGCAACATCATCTTGCATATTACGTAGGCCAACAAAGACCGACAATGTCACTAGAATAGACACGTAGGAGTCTATTTGGCTGGCATCAAGCAGGTGATGATGATGCTTTATTTGCAAAAATCATTCTTTCTCCATAGTCCAAAGTTGTCTCACATTACGCCTATAATATCAAGTAACGATATTGACAATGAAATAGTTGAAAGAAAGTTGAAAGATAGTTAAAATCAAGTAATTAACAACTTACGACTCGGGCTCTTTTTGTTTCAGGTAATCCTGCAAAGATGTTTTGACTCGGATGTCTTTGAGGAATTATGGACTCTTCAATGCAGTAGATGGATTCCTCAGTCGAGTCGGTCTAGTTGTTGGGGCTCTTAGCAACACACCCAGTCACACCGTTAGTGTGTTGCACCACTTAGATGTAGTGGGACCAATATTCCCCAATGTCACTAGACTTCAGGCACTGCAGCGGCTGAGAATGCCAATGCAGCTCGATTCAGCTGCTCTGATTCAGCAGTCCATTTGCTATGACAAAACCAATAGCTATATCGGTGTCATGGGGATTTGCTGTTCAGATATTCCGGGGAGTTTTGTCGCTTAGAGATAGAGATGCCATCAAGGACTTTCTTGAACTGGTATAAGACAGCTGATTGCACGGCGTATGCATTCCTCACACGGCTGGTTATGAGGAATCCATGTCAGAAGAAGCCCTTTGTTTTCTATGTCAAGGGCGAGATTGGAGTCCTCTACTAATCACATGGAATACGATTGATCCAACGAATATTGATGGAATGGAGGTATACAAGAAGCCTGATCTGATCCCCATCTCTGGGATAGGGTAAGCCAAAATCTCTCTCTCTCTCTCTCTCATGTTGAGATTTTTGGAGAATGTTTAATTTGTCGTCGCAGTAATCGTTGTCTAATTCATTAGTCATGTTTAATTTGTGGTCGCAGTAATCGTTGTCTAATTCATTAGTCACTGGATCCTATGCAACCACCTACTCACCTAATCGAAAGAAAATTCTGGATCAAAAGGTCAACTTGATGGGAGTTTTATATCCCCATTATGTATCGAGGCCGTGTACCACATTTTATAAAGTTTAAACACATTAATATAGAGAGCCTGCCCTTTGTCCTGCATAATTTCGTTCCATATAGAAAATACTTATATATTTGTTCTCGTGTCGTTCAGTTCAGACCATAACATCACCAATACTTAAAGTTCAAGTATAAAGATTTAACTCATTTTGATTTTCTTAGTGGCTTCTATGCCTTCCAATTTAGGGATATGAGGAATCTCAAAAAATAGCAAATATATACTTGTGTGCAAAATCAAACTCATTTTATTGTTAGTGTATCTTATGGTAGTTGACCCTTATAATTACTACGTCTTCCATGTCGTTATAGTAATTAGTAATAATATATTTTGTGATTGTATAACATCGTTTAATTTGTTTGTTTTTCTTCATAAAATACTTCTTCTGCACTTAATTTACATAAGGTATTTACAATTATTATCAATCAAGTATTATAATAACTCGATTGCATCTAAAAATTAGTAACTCTGTTTTATAAATATAGTATACTTAAGGTTTGGACATAGATTGTGGCTCTAATTTTCAGTGTCTTCCAATAAATATCTCAAAATCACATTTACACTTTTAAAATCTCCAAACTTTGAAAAAGAATTCGATTTATGCCCCTCATAAAGACCTCAAACCAGTGATGGAATGACAAATAACCTCGTCAAATTCTTAGATGAATTTACATTTGACTTTTTTCTGCTTAAACATTAGTAGGGGCTGAGAGCGGCGGCGTTTCTGCTCAAAAAACTGACAAGAAAAAAGAGAAAGAATGGAGGAGTTGCAGATCATAGGAAGAAAGATTCGAATGAGCAAATTTGGAGAAAAGAGAGATAGGTGAGAGAGGTAGGGACAGAGACCGATGGCGGAGGCAGCGCTGGTTCACAACGCCTGCCAGCCTTCGCTGGATTTGGAGAGGAGAGATTAAATTTGGAACAAATTTAGAAAGAGCAACAAATGAGTCCTGAGTTGCAATTTAGCTCAAGAACAAAAACAAACATTTTGCTAAAATTCCAAATTTCAGTTCATTATGAATTTCCACATGATAAATTATTACAACACTTTACAGTTACCACGTAATGTACAAATACAGGAAAGATTAACCTTAAAGATTTTAAAGCTGAAGACGATAATTTGAGAATCAGTCTTCTTCTCCCTCATCATCATCGTCTCCATCAAGTCCCATATCTTCTCCGATGCTGTCCAGCAATTTAGCAGCATCGACTCCCAACTCAGATAGCCTCGCACTAAGCTTCTCCACCTTGCTCTGCTCTTGCCCAAGACAGACCAGCAAATCATTCAATTCAGCTTCACTCTCCCTTTGGGCTTCTTCCCTTGCTTCAGCTTTTATTGCCTCGACATCAACGGAGGCGGGGACTGATCCACCACTCTTCAACGCTTTGACTTCCCGTTCTAGTTTAAAATTAACCTCTTCCAGGCTATTATATGCGCCGGACAAGCTTTTTAGATCAGATTCCATTTTACTCGCAGCACTTTGGTGCATTGATGCTTCAGCTTCAATTCTGCTTTTCTCCGCTTTGAGGGCTTCTAATCGTTGGGAAGTCTCATGAAGATCTCGACGCAGAGTTTCAACTTGAACTCTTTCTGAGCCAGCACTAACTTTACGTTCGAGCTGGGATGGATCACTCCCTCCTGTTCTTGCCAGGTCCTCAGCCAGAGTAGCATTCCGACTCAAAAGGTCCTTTCAGAAGATCGACAGCCAAAGAATGTAAGATAGAATGGGAAGCAGTAGTTCCTCAGAAATGGGAGCTCAAGTTAAGCATATGATGACCAAAAGGTTGAACTTGCAAAAACGTCGACGATTAGATTTGATAAAACTAATATACCAAAAACCTTCCTATATTTGCAGCAATACATGAAACATAGAAAATTCATTACTAGTTCATTGAAAAGTACCTGTATCTCAAGGAATTGCTTCTCCACAAATCTTTTTAAGCGTTGGATATACTCCTCGTCACTTTCCCCAGATTTCTGTTCAAGTTCCGCTGGTACCACAGCAACTTGAGTCTTTGGGTGACTATATAGTTCCACAATTTGCTCTCTGATCTTAGCATCTAATATCTTCACAAAGTCAACAAACTGTGAATCAAAGACCATTGCAAGCATCGAATAGTCATCACTGTTAGGATCAGTGCTGTCATCTTCTTCAACATTCTCAATCTCAGACATGCTAGCAGCATTTGACCTACTCAATGGCTTGCGAGTCAGAGCTGGTTTTGCAGATGTGAAAAGCAAGCTGTTCTGCATTTCATTGAACTTGGAAAAGTATGATGTGAGACCGATTTTCTGACTTACGGCATCTACAATGCTAAAAGCATTCTTTCCATTGTCAATGGTTTTATTGTATGCTATACACTCTCCTAAGAGTACAGCAGCCAATCCCCTTACACATACAGTCGCAGTTTGATCTGACATTAAGTCCAGCAGATATGTTAGATGGGGAGGTGAATTGAGGAAGCACTGAACAGCACGTGGACAGTCAAAGAGCCAAATAATTAGCAATTTCAAGATAACTGGATGACTATACACAGATCCAGATGTGCTGGCATTTCCATCTTCACTTTTCATGGACGACACAAGTGCCAGGTACTTCACCAGACGCTGCATCAAAGACTCTGCACCTCCCAATGATGGCGTAGGAGCTTCAAGTTCAACTTGAAGAACCTACATCAAACCATTGTCACTCCAAGATTGTGTCTTTGTGGCTCTTAGATAGAACGAGCAATTCTTAGAGCATAAGCATAAATAGATATTTATGTTGCAAAAAGTACACACAAATGTACATGAAATGAAATTTCATACCCTCTCCTTGCACTGGATATTATCCTTCAAAAGATGAGATAGGACACTTGCAGCTCTGCAGCAAATCTGTACAAATTGGGGAGATGAGACACATCATATGAGTTAAGACAGTGGATACTGGATGAAATGAGATCAACATCCTCAAACAGTCAAACCTCTTTCACATTGTATCCTTGGTTATACAGATAGTGAATTACCAAACCTATGTAAAAGGTACCCTGAATATTTCAAAATTTTGAAGACTACAAGCAAAACTCAAAATCAGATATTCCTATGCAATGAAATGTCTGACCAAGTCAGATAAATTTCAGTTCCCTTAGGATAACAGATTTTACTGGTTGCAGAAAGTAAATAAAAGAAAGGGCAAAGCAGATATTCCTATGCAATGAAATGTCAAATATGTATTCCCTTATTCAAAATTCATGAAAATACAATGGGCCATGAAACTTGATAGATAACCAATCCAGCTCAAGAGGAAATATTTTTCTAGATGGTTTCCCAAAGGGAGCAATTCACATGAATTCTACAGCATTACCTCAAGGTCACCATCACTTTCACTCAATGTCAGGCCATGCAGTAGCATGCTGCAAAATTCATCATTATTAGACATTTAATCAACAGCTATAAGGGTAGGATGGATAAACATCTGAAAATAAATATAACCTTCCGAATGACATATTAACATCCTCCTCAAAGGGAGAACGAACCGTCAAGCTTGATTGAGGATTTAAGCTTGAAACAAGCATTGTTTGGCCATCAGGATTTTTCTGTTCCAAGTTGGCAGATCATGAGGACATAATGGCACATAACAGGAAAATAAAATATGAAAGTGCATACAAAAAGAATAGACTAATAAAACAGTTCGAAAATTGGCATCTTATATGCGTAGATATTAGACTATACCAAATTCAGGAAACATAGTTGTTGATAAATCATGGCTTAGTTGAGTAATCCGGCATATATGTCCCACTTGCTCAACAATAATATAGCTGGCCCAAGACTAATAATACAAACCTCACAAAAGTTCTGAAGAACATAATCAGCTGCAATGAACTCTTGTGTGCTAGAAGCGCGCAAGATAATTCTGAGGATAGAATTTAATGCAGGCTCAACTTGTGGCTCCTCTCCAAGAAACTTACTTGCAAGGGCATCACGATTTTTTGCATGATTCATTACCAGATCTGCAATGCATCTGAGTGCCTGAAATGATTATAGCACTCCAAGTGAAAATATGCAGTTCAAGATATTTACGAATACCATGCATTTCTTGAAAATGCCAACATTTTGTGATGTCAACAAACTTTTAGCTAGCTGGTTCACCAAAGCACACGTAGAATTTCAGGGCAAAACTCGATTCTTTACTCAAAGCATTGTCATATTGGGGTTATACAATATTGTATGATGTAAAGTATAGAGGATTTGCACCAAAAATAGGAGCTCAAACGCTGAATTATAAGTGAATAAACAATATCCAAGTAAACACAAAACAATCATCAGAATTCTCTTCTGCTCATGCCAGGCACCATATTTTGATCAAGAATAATACCTAAGACAACTCTTCTCATAAGAACCCCTTCATTTCCTAGGTCAAGCAAAGCCTGTGAAAGGATCCCACTGCCCAACTAACAATTAAATCACAAAACTAACTAAAGAAATAATAAAATAATTAATCATAAACTTAGAATTAGGCAGTCAAGTGTGGCTATGCGCGCCTTCCCTCTAACACAAATTTTGCCAGTAACTTATGAGGTGTGTACTGCTTCCGGAGAAAACCATATGCTATAGAAAGTAAAATGTCAACCACTTATAATTTTATTGACGTACTACTTAATTGTCTTAGGATCTAATATACCCTTCTAATCATTCTGATTTGAGTAATCATAATGGTAGTCTCTGATATATTACAAGTGAACATCGTATGAGCTCTGACAAGTTGCTTACTTCAGACAGTACAACTTGTTTTTGGTGCAGGAAAAACTCCTAAAACACCTAATGGATTTCTACAGTTTAAATCACCTTGATGGCTCCTAGTAAAAGTCATAGATATATTTTAGAAGTAACAGAAACAAAAAAAAGAAGACGTTTACTCTTAAAAATGCATTCACATCAGCAGTTATAAAAGATAATAACTATTCTCAGTAGCACCATTGCAGAAATGGCAGAGCACTGGGTAAAGAATGGACTCAGAGTATGAGAAATAATTCATTTATAAGTAACAGCAATCTCACCATACAACGAAGAGTAACAGGAGCCCATTGACTCTCTACGCCAAGCATCAAAAGATGGTCCAACAGCTTTTTCTGAAAGTATAAAAAAAGTTATTTGTGAGACTAATGCAAAGTAAGATTAGGTTGAATCTTTGTGAGATTCATAACATCTAACTCAAACCTGCACCAAGACAGTCCTATTTGTCAACCCGTTGGAGTCTCTTCCAGTATCAGTTTGTATGTCAGCATTTACCAACAAAGTTATCGTATCTAATACACTGAGTAGATTAATAGTCTACTGGCAATGAGTAGAGTGAAAGAGAAAGTTAGAATGAGCACTTAAGCGACCTCATTTGCCGGATAGTGAAAAATATGAGTAAGCTAGCAGTAAGAAAAGAATTAACCTTTTGCTGTGTGAATTTATAGGTGGTTCCTCTGAGCTTTAAGATTGATACCACCGGATCCAAGCCAATTGTCTCCCTAAGCAATACCTATAGCACATTTCAATCACCTTAAGAAACAGTAAGAAAATTCATACAGCTGTAATTAGAATTGTATGAGAAAGGTGAATTATAAATGTGCAGAACCTGATTTGAGGTGTTATTTCGAAGAAGATTGTTTAACAGTTCCAGACAGTCCTGTTTGCAAGACCAAAGACCAGATTGATTACATATTCTCTTATAAATAAACTGTTATCTAACAAAAAGCAGGTCGACGCAAAGATCAAATTGACTAGACTATCAAAAATTATAATTACAAATTAATATATCGAAAATTATAAAAAAACTATACAAACAATCAGTAATAAGTGTGCTGAACACCTGTACGACAACACCTCCTTCAGAACCACCTTCCTCGTTTATGATGCTAAATATCTTCTCAAAAGCACCTTCAAAGACAAGAATCTTTTGAATCTCCTGAATGTCAAATATCAACAAAAATGCCAGGAATAAGGAGAAATGAAGTACATTATTTCTCTAGAGAAAAAGCGACTTATAGCAGTGATATATATTATGGATTTTCATATAGAAACAAGCTTGCCTCAGCTTCACGAGTCAAGTATGTTAGAAGCAACAAAGCCTCATTGCGTATAACCTTCAAATACACAGACAAGTGCAATTACATATCAATCTGAATGGTGAAAAAAAAAAAGGTTTCAATCCAGTAAAAACAAAATACCTCACGATCCATGAGCATATCCACAAGCCTTGTTATGCCACGAGGAACTGTTAGAATAGCTTCCTGCAGCCTGTGGAAATCTCCAACAGCATGCTCTTAGACTAGCTTGAGAGGATCAATCTTTTCATGAACAAAAAGAAATAAAATACCTAGTTGGAGAGTTTGTTAGAAGGGCTGTCAACAACTGCAACGTGTAATACCGTATATAGAAATCCTCCTCCGACTGCAAAAATATCAAATTAGCAAGCCACTGACGATAAGACCCAAGCTCAATATAAGAAAGCACTCTTACCAGAAGAGACAATAGAAGAGAAATATTTTCTACTTCCCTAGAAAGTAGGTCACTGTTCATCAAAGCAGGCTGAACCTCATTCTTCGATGACTTTGGATGCTGAGTAGGATTTACAGCACTTACAAGAGTTTCAATGGCCCCTCGTATCTTCATAAATACAATACCAAATCAGGACAAATAATAAATTAGAATACAAAAGTGGATACTCAATAGATAATGCACAAAGCAGATATAAGCTAATGGCTAGAGACAATATCAATTGGCCATAGAAGTTTCCATAAAAAATTTATGCACAGATATTTGGGTCCACAGCTACTTGAGGAACTCTTACACAAGAGGTACTAAAAAAATCAGAGAAGGGTGTCAAAAACTGATACGGAGTGAAATGCGGAAGCACCAAATGCACTCGATAAGATATCGGCATAGGAAACATATCACACAAGTGGCATGCTAACTTCACTGAACTGGAACGAGAACAAAAAAATAAAGGACAGCGAACAGAGGGACGAAACGTAGGTTAGAAAACAGACTATATAAACTGAATAAATGAGAACAGGGGATATATTCCTCCGAGAGGGCCACACCTCCGCAAAGGGCTACATAGCAAATCGCTGGACTCAAACTAATATTCTGGACAATCGAAAAGCAGGGAACAAAGCCCTATTCATAAGACTGTACTAACAGACTCCTACTTTGAATAAAACTCCTAATTGACTCTGACTCTAATAGATAAACCCTATCTCTAACAAACTACTAACTAGACTCGTAAACATACTAAACAACTAATAAACAACTAAATAATTTATTGACAACTAAAAGATAGACGATGCCTATCAATTGCCCCGTTGTCGAAACAAAGCTTGAGTCGGCACTGTCCGTGAAACGTGGCGCTCTAACAAGTGGGGCTCATACTCATGCTTCACGTTCCGGCTACATGGATCAGGAAACCCGCAATCGGCAAACTGCCCGTTGACACAAACAGCAGAGGCAACCGCGCATTGAGTAGAGGCTACTGAAAAAATTAGTTGTTGTGGAATGTCCACAACCGAACACACGTGCACCGGAGTGGACAGCACCTGTGGTGGAAGCGAAGCACAGGAAATAGAAGCAAATGAACCGAAGGTTGCTGTCACCATATCGGAAGGTGGAACTGCGCCGACCAGAGGGCTGCGCGCACGTCAGCGCATTCACCCTTGTGCAAGGTATGTTCACCCTTGCGCAAGGTATGTTCACCCTTGCGCAAGACACGTTCACTGCACCATTTGATACGGAGTGAAAGGCGGAAGCACCGAATGCGCTTGATAAGATATCGGCATAGGAAACATATCGCGCAAGTGGCATGGTAACTTGACTAAACTGGAACGAGAGCAAAGCAATAAAGGACAACGCACAAAGGGGACAAAACGTAGGACAGAAAATAGAGAAAATAGACTATATAAACTGAATAAATGAGAACACAAAATAAATTCCTCCGAAGAGGGCCACACGTCAAATCTCTGGACTCAAACTAATCTGGATAATTGAAAAGTAGGGAACAAAGCCTATAAGACTCTACTAAACAAACTCCTACTTTGAATAAAACTCCTAAACTTGACTCTAACTCTAATAGATAAACCCTATCTCTAACAAACTACTAACTAGACTCCTAAACATACTAAACAACTAATAAGCCTATCAAAAACTGCCAACAACATGAATCAGTTGAAGACATTGCAAATACTGCTTTTTAAGAGGTTGAAGGTTTCAACCAGCAATGTGAAGTACAATATATAGGCAGAGCTAATATGTGATTGTCATTCTAGCCTTTGGTTCAAGAACAGATCTGTATCCAGGATATTGATTATCTTAAATATATAAGTTACCACATCCTATTCAAACAATAAATCCATGCTCAAATTGAATATAATGGAGAGTTGCCAACAATTCATGTTATTACAGAATGTAACACCAAGTACTAGGTAAAAAAGTGATGATTGATGAACTTAGAAAAACTCAAGTTAAGGTGGCAAAGACTTCAGACCATTTCTATATCATCACGCTCCTCCTTTAAGACACTCAACAGTACCGGAAAGCCTGCACTAAAATTGAGTTTAGGGCAAAATGACGTTTTACATGATAAAGAGTAGAATCAGAGAGGCTAGCTGTTCCATTAAGAAGAATGAACTAACCCATTGCCCCAAAAGCTAATTGCGCAGCATGACTTTCTGCCACAACAGACTGAAGTTCAGTCATGGCAGTCCTCCTGTCGTCAGATAATGTGCCATTGCTAATGCGATCAAGCAAACGCTCCACATAGCTGTCAATACAAATGGGCCATGAACAAATTAAAATTGAGAAGCAGCCAAACTAGACAAACATCAAACTGCTTAGTCAATAGGAGAACATAGACACCAACCCTGCTAAAAAACAGAACAAAGGGAACCCCAATCTTAAGGGGGGGCATTCAGTATGAAGTTGAGCAGAAAACGAGAAAGACTGGATCCATCATTGTCACTCAGATTGTAAAGTAGTTACTAGCATATTCAACTTTCGCATTATCTAGGATAAATTAATCAATAATCCATCCTTTTCCTAGCTGAATACAGCATATTCCGTGGGACGTGCATCACATATACATTATGAATAACAGAAGCATGAATCAAATCACCTGTCATCATTCGAAGTTGAATTGTCATTCCCAAAAACGCGCCCCACCACACCCTGCGTCAACAATCAAAATGCAGATGCATTTATATATAAGGTCAGCTAAACCTGTCCAGACAGCATGCGCATGTATAATAGCTAGTGAAGATACACACACAAAACATGAAATTAGTAAAACTAAAGAAACCCTAAATTAGTTTTTAAAAAGATCGTACACAGTAAAGAGTGGGAAACAGTAGATTAGTCGACTGTAAAACTAAACATTACCTGATACTTTGATACTAAATCCATCCTGCCCTCCCCGAAAAATCGAAGCTTTCCGAGCTCCAAGCAGTGCACTGCACAAACAGAATACCAAGTAATTCCACATCAATATCCAATTGCAAAAGTCAAAGCTTTTGAAAAAGCTCCCAATTTGGAAACAGACCGGCATTAATACACAAATACATACCGAGAATTTAAGAAGAGAAGCAAACAGGGAAAGACCGGAGAAAAGCCCCAAACTGAGAAGTTCCAGAATGAAAGAGATCGTCTGAGAGAGGGGGGGGATGATATCTAAATGGGTCGTTAAGAAAATCAAATTTGATCGGGCTGACAGCTTGACAAAAAATCTTGACTTGAATAAGATGTCATAACCGGACATCTATTTGCTCACCTTCGTCGAATAATTATATTTAGGGATAATTGTCATTTAAATCATAACTTTTCGTTGACTTCTGGTCAATCCCATAACTTGTGAAACTGGAACATAAAATTACAACTTTTGAAATTTTCTCAATTATCCCATATATCTAAATTCTGGTGAAATTGATTGTGACGTTCAGCCGGAATTTCCGACGTGGACAAAACATTTGTTCTCCAAAACGATGTCGTTGAGATAATTGTCATTT
>JAYDZE010008894.1:0-10523 GCA_034509125.1 Monilaria moniliformis
AATTCCCTTAGTTGCTGAGCTGGTCGCAGCCGAACTGGCTGCGCCGACCTGGTCATGCCGAACTAATGGTTTGTGGGTTGGGCCGCATTATCAATGGGCCGGGTCTAGCGAAATGGGTCGGTCTTGCAGTGGATTGGGACGCGTATCCTATCAATCATATCAATATATTATTGATTCAGTTTTTCTTTTATTTCAAATCCTAACTTCCCGCTTAATTCTACCCATTTTCTGTTTCTTTTATTTTATTTTTCTTCATCTTCTCATAATCTCACTGTTTCTATTCTTTCTTTTTAAAAATTATAAACTATGTTTAATATTTATATTTATTTACTGAAAATATCACTTAATTTTTATAATTGTCATGCATTGCACGAGTAGGTGTGCTGGACAAAAATATACACAAACATAAACAATAAATAAAATAAAATAAAATCATAGATTAAATAATTATGTGTGTCATGAAGAACTTCATAGTGCATATTCCTCATAAAATCTAAAAGATCTAAGTTTGTATAAATACAATGAAATGTAATGTTACATAACTTATATAAATATCTCTCTCGTTTAGTTCATTGTAATACCTTCAAAATTAATATTGGTGTCATTAATTCTACATATTACATAAAATATTACATAAAAAACAAAGCTTAATTAGTTCATTTTCTCTGTAACTTCAAATAAATGAATAAAAGAACAAATTGAGCTTTAATTTTTATGTAACTTGTAAAATAAATAATATCAATGATAAGTTTTAAGATATTAAAAACAAATGAAATGTATAAAATTATACAAATATAGTACGTGTATCAAATTTTTGTCATGTAACTAATATTTTAAAATTAAAGTTAACGTTTGAGCAATTATCAATGTTGCTTAATAAATAAATCACGTATATTGCAAAATATTTGTACGCGGGATTTTATAATTTTACAAAGTTAGGGGGATTTAATTAGGGTTTAGGGTTTAGGCAAAAAATTTGTACGCGGGATTTTATAATTTTACAAAGTTATGTCATATTTAACAACTTTGAACGATTGTAGCAAAATATATTTCTTGGATAAAATTAACTAGCTTTAATATATTGTATATTGTCATATATATGAGGTGACGATGTATGTGAAATACTAAAATTAGATAGGAATGAAATAAATTTAGAAATCAAATGATATTTCCAACAATAGGCGGTATGTTTAATTAATATAAGAATGAAATATTATTAGTTTATATATATTTTTATCTTGTATATTAAATATTTTTCTGTATGATCGATTTTTGTATTTAAATTAAATTTAATGACTAATATTATGAATTACTATAATAAAGTTAACCTTACATGTCTAAACTACACACACGAGTTTATATATATAAAAATACAAATGTACAAAATAGAATTTAACATATCAAAATTAATTTACAGTAAATATTATTTAGCAAGAAATATAATAAACAAAAATTTGAGAACTTCCTTTTAATTTTATATAGAAAATTATAATATTTTATTATACTATAAAAAATTCTATTAATTTTATGTTGCTAATTAATTTTAAATAAAAACATATCATTTTGAATAACTAAGCAATTTTTTTAAATGATATATGGATTCAATTATAATAAATATATTTATTAAATAATATCATTTATATTTTGATAAATACATAATTTTAATTAATTTATCTTTTGGTGTTATATCGATTCTTTAACAAAAACCAAAAATATTAATTTTAAAAATTAACTACCAATAATTATTATTATTATTCATATATTTTTTCTAAATATAAAAAATAATAATACAAAATTGTGTAGAAATATTATGATAGTTTGTTGATGAGATGACTTTCTTCCCATCTTGCCAACATCGCCGAAATGATTAGGAATGACTATTTCATTTCTATCTCATCCCATTATATTAATCACCGCCTAAATATCTGTTTTTGAACACTCTCTCATTAGTCATTAGTTATCTGTGTTCTGAAGAAATTAAATCATAAAATATACTCTGTGCAATGGATAATACTAGCGTACTTACAAGTAAGTTTACCTTCGACAAGCTTCTTGCATAATCAGTGGTTGGAATTAAAAAAGCTCCTGAACCGGCCTTCCGAACCGCTCTGTATCAGCTAGACTACCCTCAAAGGTAACAACTAACAACCCATCAAAACTTCAACCAGCACTAGCTTCAATCTCTTCCTCCATGGGTTCCACTGCCGCACCACTCCTTTCTCTCTCATCCCTCCTCTCTATCTCTAGAATTTCAACATGCAGACCCCACAATATCCTTCCTTCCACCGCCCGACGGACTTCGCTAAGAATCCGAGCAGAGGGAGGCAACCTCGACCTGCTCGGCGATTTCGGAGCAACAGACCCTTTCCCCGCCGAGATTGAGAGCAATTTTGCTGACAAAGTTCAGGGAAACGTCAGCACAGAGCACAAGATTTTGATACCGAATGCCTCCGCTCTCTCTCTCGCTCAGATGCAATGCGTTCCCATCTCCGACCTTCAACAACCCTTGAGAACTCATCAATCGGATCAAAAGCAAGGTAGAATCGACGGGGCACGTGCCTGAGTTTCAATTTGAGGCGCCAAATCAAGTTAGAGCTGGACTCTGGACTTCTTCAGTTGGTATGTATATTAAAATACTATTCTATTTTTTAGGATAAGAGTTTACAAAAAAATGTTTTGTTGATGCAGGTGGGGTTAGTTTTAGTGACTTCATCATTGCTGCTAAAATAGATGAGATCAAGGCATCAGATCTTCAGCCAAGGTGCATCAGATCTTCAGCCAAGGTTCAGAGTTTGGGCTTAAAAATTATATGAAATGGTAAATTTTGTAATTTTATTATTGTTTGTTACGCGATTATAATTATTATAGGTTTAAAAAAGTAAATATCTGCTAGATAAAAATTCCAATCGCTGACAGTAGTATAAAATAACAATACATCACATGATATGAAACAATACCCACAAGAAATGAACCAATACCCACAAGAAATCGTGCTGAGTCCTGCAAATTAATTATCCGAATGATGTCGAAATTGAGAGGGGAGGATCCTAATCAAGGGGAAGGCAGACTTCAACACTGGTGGTCTTAACCTGACGGCAAACAGGGCAGCACTTGGTGGCAGCATCGCAGCGCTTGCAGACGCATACATGGCGGCACGGCCACACCATCACCGTCGCCAGCTCCCTCTCGCAGACCTTGCAGTCGAGCCGGACAGGCCCCACGCGGTCAGGGTCCTCGAACGACGACTCTGCCTCCTCCTCCACCGTCTCTGCGTAACGGCGAGCCGCATGCGCATCCTGCAGGGCTTCACTTAGCGACATTGCCGCATGTTCCAAGTATCTCACCCTCAACAGCAGCCGTTCCGCCTCTCCCTTGTACAGCGCCGCCAACCTTTCCAACTCGGCGTTCTGCTCAACCTGCGCCTGCAGTTTTGCATCGCTCACCTTCAGCCGCTTCGCTGTTCTCTCCTCGAACAATCCCTGCACGGACTGCCGAAGATTCTTACTCTGCGAGAAACAAAGCCGTTAGTAATTGTATACAAGAATTAGCAATAGGTAACTTAGCCGGAGGAGTGAGCGTCATTACATGGGACATTATCATTTGATTGATTTGATCGCTTTGGTCCATCATATCTTTTGAGATAGGGCAGCATTCGTAATCATCATCGTCATCGACGTGGTGGTCGTCGGCTGTCAACAGGGCCATATACGATAAAGGTGCGGCTGCAGCAGCATTGTTTAGTATTTTGTGAACTTGTGAACGGCGGCGATCGATGGGAGCACTTGTTGAAGCGAAGTGATGGCCGTGAGGATTGAAGCAGTGTGCTGCTGCGGCAAATGGCTCGGCGGTTTCTCGGGCAACGGCAACTTCTCTCACCTTCCTTTTGCCTAGTCTCTTCGCCGCTGCGCTCCAATAAAATAAAAATTAATTATTGTTTGTGTATAAAATTAAATCTGCTGAATTTGTGTCGAGTGGTAGGGTTGCACAAATACCTGCAGCATTGCTGGGAAACATCATTATTCAACGATGTTTCAAGTCGGGAAGAAACTGATTCGAAGGAAGAAGAGAGAAACCTGTGCAGACGGGATGGCAGAGAGTGGTGGAAGTCAGTCATTGATGGAGGATTATTATAAAGAGAGGGAAACGGTGGAAGCGATGGCGATCCATGCCAAGTGTTGATTACCAACAGACGCCTACTTTCATCCTCTCTCGGCGCCACTTCAATCAAAATTCAAGAGGGAAAAGAAAAGAGGAAGAAGAAGATTTTAACGAACTTGATAAATAACCGTAAAGCGCACACAACCAAAGTTTCATTCGTTAAAAAATGAAGGAACCTATCGATTGTGCTTTTTTCAAAAATGTTTGTGCATTTTTCTAAAAAATTCTCAATCTAAGAATAAATTTATAAATGAGTACCCATCATTTCAAAATAAATCACGATTGTGTCCTCTTAAAATAATTTTCATGCCTAAAAGATTGTGTTTTGCCGAGACATTCGCGTTATAGCATTTATACATGTAAAATGGCTTGTGACATGAATTCACCCTCTCAAAAAAATCCTCTTCAAGTCTCTCCCTCTTCTCTCTTCTCTCTCATCTCCAATGCTACCTAGATCTCCCCTGCTCGGCGTCGGCATCGTCCAAGAAATGGATATCTGTCAAGGATCTCCCCTACTCCTCCTTGGCAATCACTTTGATCTAAAGCAAAGAAAAGAAAAAACATTGGAACTCGAAGAGAATCAAATCCTGGCCCAAATAAGATCACAAGTTATATATGATTAAATCATACTTAAATATTCCCTTATAGATTCCTCTACTCTACATCAACAAGAACACACACGGTTACATTCATAATATTTCGGCTTCAGTATTGATGATGTTTTTTAATTAAAGTTGATATACTTGAACCGATTCCCTCACCAAATTTGTTTTCGTTTCTTAACATAATCCTATGGTTACGATTTAGCATGTGGCTCAATTAATCAAGTAATAATTAAATTATCTTTACCATCACATATCTTTTGTCACTTTAATTTAATTCTACTATCAACCATGTTTATAGTCTTCAAATATATATGATTATAATCTTACAAATCAGATTCAGATTTTTCTTTGATTAATTGGTGTAGATTTTTTAATTTGAAAGAAATTTCCATTTACTTATAGTTATGTTTAATATTTATATTTATTCATTAAAAATATCCTCTAATTTCGATGTTGGTCGTGCAACACATGAAGACATGAAATAGAATGTGGGTATTTTCTTAAAATAAATATATAAATAAAATTGGGTTAGGTGTGGGAGATGGCAACACTATGAAGACATGCAGTGCCTTCCCCGCGTAGCATGGATTTTTCCTAAAAATATAGAGAAAACTATATTTTATGGAGAGGATAATCTTGCTCGATACTTCCATTTTGTATAATATCTCACCACATTTTTTCTAACTAAAGCTGTACTGCCCTCAATCCGTTGCAGTACATCGTTGTACTGCCAAACTCCTATTGATACACTGCACTAGTTAGTTAATCTCGTTTACTTTTTCTCAGACTTGCATCGTAGCGGTTGGTGCTTCTTTTCTCTAAACTTTTCATCTCAAGTTATGGCTGCCGCCGCAGCGGCTGTTGCCACTCCTTTAAAATGCACCTTCTCTAGTTCCCATTGTGTTTCCGGGTCGACGCGGGGCCTCCAATGGCGGAAGAATCAGGTGGGTGCTTCTTTCCTTTGCATTTACTGCTGCTGGCGATGTTGTTTCAGTTTGGTGTTGAATTTCTGATTCCTATTGTTATTGATGAGTCTTTGCTCGGCAAATGTGTTATTCGCGGTTTAGTGCGGATCAGGTGTTTGATTAAATGACGCGATAGGGTTGTGAAAAACTAGCTTCTCTGTTAACTGCTTCATTGTGCTAAATCAGTTTCCTCGTTGCAGAGAAGCATCAAGGGACCTTATCGTGGTGTGATAACAGCGAAGATCGATCATAAGCCCCCGCCTTACTCGCTTGTAAGATAACTAAGTAGTTCTTAGATAGCTTCTTGAGTTACTATCGCTTTTCTCAACTGGTTATGATAATCTCTACATATATCTGTTTAGGCTTGGTGTGTGTTAACTATAATATCTGTTTCTGTTTGTGTTGATATAAATTAGGTTAGTTTCAATAATGAGGCTTTGTTGAATTGAATGTGTAGGAAGCTCTAGAACCTCATATGAGCCGTGAAACATTTGAATATCATTGGGGGAAGCATCACAGGGCTTATGTTGATAACCTTAACAAGCAAATTGTTGGGACTGAGCTAGATACCGTGTCTTTGGAGGAAATCATACTTGCCACTTATAACAAGGGTGATCTCCTTCCTCCCTTCAACAATGCTGCTCAGGTATATCATATGCATCTTCAGTCAAGGCGTTTTCTTCTTAATGCTTATTGGAATGCTGTAATTCGAAAATATTCTTACACTGATCAGCAATTGGACTTGTCAAATGTCATCATCTTGTTCATTATTAAAGTGGTTTTGCTTCTTTTGATTGCTAGGTGTGGAATCATGAGTTCTTCTGGGAATCAATGAAACCCGGTGGTGGAGGTCAGCCATCTGAAGAAGTTTTGGAATTGATAAAGAGAGATTTTGGCTCTTTTGAAGCTTTTGTCACTGAATTCAAAGCAGCTGCAGCAACGCAGTTCGGTTCTGGTTGGGCTTGGCTCGTCTGTAAGCACTTCTCCTCTTACATTGTCTTAACTGTTGCTAAAATTGATAAGAAGAGTTGATAGTTTTGGTTTCTGCACGTCACAGATAAAGCAAATAGACTCGATGTTGGAAATGCAGTGAATCCTGTTCCATCGGAGGAAGACAAGAAACTAGTGGTGGTGAAGAGTCCAAATGCTATCAATCCTCTAGTCTATGATTACTCTGTTAGTACACTTTTATCTTCAACTCGTGTCATCAATACTCTTTCAGTTGGTATATGTTTATTACGGTTGTGCTTATTTTGATATATCTCTTGTTTTCTTTTCGTTTTGGGTATGGTGTTGCAGCCGCTGCTGACGATTGATGTTTGGGAGGTAAAGCAAAGTTGATAGCTAATGAACTCTTTAAAATTATAAATAAAAAATCCCAACTAATTTGCTTTCTTGTTGGTGTTTTCAACTGTCTCTATTCAGCATGCATACTACCTTGATTTCCAGGTAAATCTTCATATCCCATAACCATGATGCTCAAGTTTACGTGCTTTCTATGTCGTGATACAACGTGAATTTGTTGCAGAACCGGCGGCCAGATTATATATCGACCTTCATGGAGAAACTGGTTTCTTGGGATGCCGTGAGTTCGAGGCTTGGAGCTGCTAAAGCTAGAGCTGCTGAGAGAGAGAGAGAGGAAGAAAGAGCGAAAAATGAATATGAAGGGGACGACAGCCAGACTGAACCGCAACCAGTAGAAATGTATCTGACTGATACAGAAGATTCTGAGGCTGATTGAGTTCAATCCTATTTAGGGAGAGATGATTTTTTTCATTTTTTGCATCACACTTAGTCGTTATCAAACTTTTGGTATTGTAGCGGAGGCTTAGAAAATAGCCAGAATGTGTTGAGTTGTGTATCAAAACTATAACTATATGTCTGTGAAATATAAGTTTCTGGCATCTTTATGACTTCACTGTCTTTATTGATTTTCTCAATGATCCAAATCGAAACTGACATGAACGACAACCACGTACAACCCGTGTACTTTGAAGCAATTAACCCTATAAACTTTGATGAAAAAATATGAAGCAGTAAGTTCCTAATGCATGAGTGAGATAACATTAAATAAATCTCCACATAAACTTGTGCGAGACCACCTTAGGTCAGTAACGGAATTCTTATAATAGCCATTCCGAGCTCTGAGGCCAAACGTTACGCTCATTTCGGGTCCTGCTCTGAATTCACTATTCTCTTTGCAACAAATTCAGCTTCCTTCAGCTTCCCTTGAGCTTCAAACTCATTCCTCAACTCTTCAAGGCAGCTCACAGGTAGCTGAATACCGTTCTCAAGCAATTCATAGTAAAGACTAAACGCCTCCGATAGCTTTCGAGCTTCACAAAGCCCGGTTACCACTGCAACACATACCTCCATGTCGACATTCTGGCTGTTTTTCAGGCTAAATCCCAGCAGCTCTGATGCCTCCAACAACTGCTTATCCTTGCAGAGGAAGGAAATCACATCTCCTATGTTCACAACAAAGCCCTTCTCATAGACATTCTTCACAAGCTCAAATGCCCGGTCCTTCATCCTAGTCTTGAACAGCAAACGGACTGCATCAGTTGAGAGATTGATATTTGGTCTAATCTCATTGTTCAATATCAGCATCATCAAGTCTGCAGATTCACTAGCACAGCCCTTTCCGTTGAGCTCCATAAGAATACGATGGAACGCAGACGTCCTTGGGAGATGAGAGCTTCTCAGCATCCTCTCCAAAGTGTCGAGAGCAAGGGTTACCTTGCCTTCTCTCAACAAACCATCAATCAGTGACTCGTAAATCTTGATACTTGGCACTAAGTCTCTTCTAAGCATCAAGATTAGGAGCTTGTATCCATCCTCAAATGCCCCCTCGCGACAGTGGCCCAATATTAAGGCTTCAAAAGCAAGAGGATCCGGCTTCCCTCTTCTCATGAGCTGCCTAAACACTCTCTCAGCTTTTTTAGTCTTTCCATTTGCACACAAATGCTTAAACACTGGATTGTATGATGCAGTAAGAGGCGTGCTGCTCTTATTACGCAACAAAATCTCCTGTTCGTATACCTCATCAAGCAACTCCTCCGCCTTGTCGAAACTCCTCTTGTTGCACAAGGCGCGAATGAGGATGCTATACGTAGCTGAATCCTGCTCGACCTTGAGCTCCTTCATCTTCTCTAAAACATTAAATGCCTCGTCCAAATTCTCCCTATCACAATGTGCACTCAAAATCGTGTTAAAAGTACACGAATCTGGAACAAAATTTACATCATCCCCTAAAGCCTCTTTCATCATATCCAACCTCTGAGCTTCACAAAGCCCTTTTATGACAGTGTTGTAAGTGATGTGGTTAGGCTTAATCCTTTTACCAACCATCTCCCTCAACACATCCAATGCCTCCTCAATCTCTCCCTTCCCACAATACCCTCTTATCAAAGTGGTGTAACTAACCACATTTGGCCTCAACTTCTCACACTTTTTATGCATACCATTCATCACATTACGCGCAATATCAACCTTCCCAGCCCTACACAATCCATCAATGATCGTGTTGTACGTTACTAAATCCGGCTCACACTCAAATTTATCCATTTCCCTGAAAAATCTAAACGCTTCATCAACCATGGAGTTCTTGCAAAAGCCTCTAATCAAAACGTTAAAGGTGTAGGAATCGGGCTTCACCCCAAACGTCTTCAGCATTTCATCATACAGTTGGAAGACCTTTCCAACCCGCCCCCTTTTAAGCAAGATCAAGAACAAGCTATTGAATGTGACAGTAGAGGGCGAAATGGCCATTGACTTCATGGCCTCAAATACCTTGATGGATTCTTGAAGAAGGCCAGCATCGCCGTAGCTCCGAATCAAGCTGTTGAAGAACTTGTCAGTGAGTGGGACGGCGTTGCCGGACTTCTTGGGTATCGATAGGAGGAAGTTTCGGGCCGGGTTGAGGTGCCGTGCCCGCCCGAGGATTTCGAGCATCATGAAGTAGGAATGGTGGTTGTGGGTGAAGCCCGAGTCTTGGGCCCAGTTGAAGAAGCGGAGGGCTTTTGAGGGGGCTTTGATGCGGCGGAGGGTTTGGAAAAAGGTGGTCTGAGAGAGAGGGGTGAGGGCCGAGAGGCGGGCTTCGAGCCGGGCGGACCAGAGGCTGGTGTTGATGAGCCCGGAAACGGTTCGGGCTTTCTTGCTTTTGACGGGATTTGCATTCTGAGGAGGCGCGTCGACTTCATTCGCGGCGGTGGAGGCGGTGGTGGTGGTTGCGAGCGGCTTGTGGAAAAGATGTTTGAGAGTGGCAGGGAAGTCTGAGGTGGAATATGAAACCTTAAATTGGCGGACTTGAGTTGTTGGATTTGCTTTTAGTTTCGTGCGGCTCAGAGGGAATGGAACCATGCCGGAGAAGAGAGGCCGACGCCTGAGAAAAACATCGGAGAATAAAGAGAATGGAGGAACAGATGGACGACGAGGAGGAGAGAGGACGTTTTTTCTAATTATATTATTTTTAGGGCATGACTTAATGGCAAAACTCTTGATTTGGGTTGATCTAGAAAAAAGGTTCCCGAAATAGGAACCCTTTTTTTCTGTTCCAAAACAGGGTAAGACGCATGAGCGTCATGCGTCTACCATAGACGCATGAGCGTCATGCGTCTCCCCGTAGTTTCTTCGTTTTTTTTTTGACTTTGTTGTTTATATTTTGTTTATCTTTCATTACAATAGAATACACTTAATTTCTTCATTATAATAAAATGCATTACAGTCAGACAACGTTAACAAGCAAATGTGAATGAAATACAATATAGATCAAATACAAGGTAAATCAAGAATG
>JAYDZE010008905.1:0-10521 GCA_034509125.1 Monilaria moniliformis
GCGGCCTCGGCCCGCCTCGGCCTTTGCCGCCGGGGCCACCGCCGCACGCCGCCTTGCCGCCTCCGGATCCGTCGTCGTCGACGCCGGTAAGTCCCCCTTTTCTTTCGTTTCTTTTTTATTATTATTTTGAAAAAGAATTCTAATATTTTCCATTATTTTTGCTTTTTCGGCGACTTCACCGCCGCCGGCAATGTCGCGCCGCCACCGGCTGCCACCTGCTGGCGTGAGGCAGCCTCCCGGCATGCCTCACGATCCCGTGAAAGGGCTGTCCGTTTGTGGCAGCCCCCTTCGCCTCGTCCCGTCTCGATTCCGGGGGTTGCCTTTACATCGTCGACTCGCAGGCGTGCGAGCCGTCGACGGAGCCGAAGACAGCCCCTCGTCGTCTAGTTAATCCGAAAGATAAGTGTGGCTTAACTTTACTATTTTTCTTTTTCATGTTAATTGATAGTTTTAGGTTTTACGTCTCGTTGAAAGCCATATATGCATTGTGTTTTTTGTCTAGCATGATTGGTGTGACGTTTAGATTTCTAAGTGTTATGTTGTTGGAAATATTTAAGGCAGCCTCTAATTCTAGTTCATACTATCTCATGTTTAATTTTTTCATAAAAAGAATGGTTGGGATGAATACCTTGATGGATTGGGGTTTTGAAACTCCGATTATCTTCAAGGTCCTCGCCTTTGTCGTCAAAATTGTTGAGTTGATGCTAAGTGTAGAATGTGTTGTTTGTAATTGTGATTGTGCGCTTATTTTGATGTGCTTGTGCTTGTGATGGATTGTGTTTGTGATGCTGGATACGTGAAGTTGGAGTGGAAAAAGTGGCTAAGTATATAAATATGAACTCCCTACTTGTTGTTGTTGATGTTGGATTGGAGGCTATACATAGCCTTAGATTGAGGCCATGCAACCTACGTCATGCAAATCTTGCTACTTATGGAGAAACATATCTTGCCTATATTTACATGTCTCCTTACGTCACAAGCTTTGCTCTCTACTTTTGATTGGGGACATAATCATTTGGGAGAGTGATGTTGGAAGATCTTGGTTACTAATGCACGCTTCTGTCTTCTCCAACATTTGTTTCGTCCAATATTTGCTTAGTTGGGTACTATTTGCATTAATGTGGTTACTATTGGCACTATCGAACACTATTGATGCTATTTGGTTGTCATTTAATTAACTCTTGATTAGTATTTGATTAGGCTGATAAGTATGTGATACTTTACTAATCGTATTCCTCGTTTTTTCCAATTTGATTTCGTTGGAATTTCCCGAATGAAAAATCGAGGATTGATCGAGTGCAAGATGTTCGACGAAGACATTTAAATTTTCCCCTCTAGTTTATGGTTGTACTATTGTAAATACATTTGTAATTCAATAATTGATTTTTGTTGTATTGTAATTTATTTGATCATGCATTCCTCAAGGAAATTTAATTACTATTTCTCATTTCTTCGTTTGTAATCAAGAGTGCAAGTATTAATTTAATTTCGCAAGTTAGAAATCAAATTCCAAAATTTAAAATCATAATCGCAAAATAATCACAACTTTAGTTAATAAAAACGACGGTTATTACATATTGCTTAGTGAATTTGGTCTTCCTCCAGCTCACACTAGTCAAATATCATGTGATAACAAAACTGCAATCAACATATCTAGAACTCTGTTCAACATGATCGCACCAAGCAAGTGGAAGTGGATAGACACTTTATCAAGAAAAATATTGAATCCGAAATTGTGGACTTACCATATATCAATCAGTGAATCAGCTGGCAGATATTCTAACAAAGGCAGTCGGTTTCAAAATCCTTTATGAAATTCTTGACAAGTCATGAATCGGGAATCTCATTCCTTAACTTAAGGGAGAGCGTTATAAAGATACCAACAGATGAAGGCACAAATTCTGTATACAAAATATATGTGAATCAAACCTTATACTAGAATAGTTTTTATTTCCTTTCTTAACTCCAGGAAATGCCTATATAAGGCATTTATAATACAATATATCATCACTAAGGAAAAATAATAAAAACTTATTCTAGATTCAAGGTTTGATTTACATATTTTTGGTATACAAATTTTGTGCTTTCGATCATCTGTTTTTATCTTTTTAACAAGTATCATATAGTGTAGGTGGCGGGTTTAAAAATTATATCATATCAGAAATAAATGTAAAGGCTGAGATTTTTCTAATAATTAAAGATTTATATGAATACCCAAAACACGTAAAGCAGTAGCAGAAATGCCAAATAGTAATGGAAGTCTATTATGATTAAACCATACAACTTTATTTATTTATTTATTTATTTTGAGGATACGTAAACTTCATGATGGACCACAAAATATCAAGAAAACTACAAGATATTTCAGTGCAATAGATTAACCACCATAGAAATCAATGATAATGAGTGGCGGCCTAAAATAAAATTTACATTACATACTAGCCTACTGCTTACCTTCAAGTACAAATTTGACTATACCCTAGCAACCTGCAATAAAATTATATTGTCTTTTTCACTTTTGTTTTGTAATCGCTTTTTGTTAATATTCTTTGAGAGACGGATGAGCAGTAATAATAGTTATATAATAGAAGAGATATATATAATGAATTAAATTACGACTCTTAAATTATATATATAAAAAAAGGATATAATAGGTTAAATTTCAAAAAATTGTAAAATAATTAGAGCTTTGTTATAATAAAAATATATATGGGGGAAATTATTAATTTAAACTATAAATAATTCCTACACTATTAATTATATCTTGAACTATCAAAAATAAATTTAAAATTATGAAGTATCAATTATACCCTACATCCATATTCAAATTTCGGAAAACTAATGTGGCTCGCTGGATTGCCACAAAAAAAAAAAAAAAACGAAACCTTTTATGCCAGATAATATTTAAAAAATATAAGTAATTACATGGTGGCAACCTAGTGAGCAGCGTCAGATTTCTGGAGTTGGAACACGAAGTACAATTGAAAAAAATTGATAGTTTATGATTTAAAAAAAAATATTTTTTTTGATAGTTCATTAATTAATTATCACCAACCTATGTGCATGCTAATGTGCATGTTAATGATATGATGGTGCCATATGAACTTTAAAATATTATGTAAGAATGATTTGCTGGTCCTGAAACAAGTATACTGAGGTGTGTTGAGAGGAGAGAGTGGAAAAATATACCTAATGCAAATCATTTTAGTTTTCGCTTGAGTTGCAAGTCTTTGGTTGGTGTCAGCTTAATAGGTTACCTTATACTTACACCTAGTCATGGAATAAGCTGGGTTCAAATAGGTTATTTCAACTGTATTAGAGTAAATCTAGACCAAATAGCGAACCTACTGACTGCTAATTAGCTTATCAATTGGACAATTCTAACTTGATTATGTGAGAAAAATCATGTATTAGAGCTTTGACAACGGCAGCTCGCAAGGCGAGCCGCCCCTCATTGCAGTTCGTTGCCCGCCTCTGCAGAGGGAAGAGTCGGCAGCTTGAGCTGCGTCCAGGGCTCATCAGCTATACTTGGCCCTCACGCGCGCGTGCACGCCCAATCAGAGCACGCGTGCGTAACACGGGATGCACTCGCAATTTTTGTTTTTTTTTTTTGGCCAATTTATATATATATTTGAAAATCGGATAAAACTATATAAAATATCTATATTTTAATTGTTTTTTCTTAAAAAGCCAACGACTATTTTTTAAATTAAAAATATTTTTTTTAAATAACCGTTTGAATCCAATGGCTCTTTCCCCATTTTCTTTTTCCTTTTTTTATTTTAATTATTTTTCCTTCTATTAATAACCCAACACTCACACTTCATTTGTCACACTATCTACTTCATCTTCCATACTTCATTTCCTTCTTTAATTTTTTCTCTAAATTCTACCATGTCCAACTCTCTCAACACTCCCAACCACCAAGTCGTGATTCAACATCTTTTATCACAAGAAATCAGTCCAACTCTATTTGAATACAATCCAACCACTTTCGCAGTGGCTTCTCAAGCGGTACATTCCAAATCTCATTGCCTCGCTTCATCGTCTCCGCATCTCGGCGCCATCAGCATCTCCAATGAAATGGAGAAGTTCAAGGCCGATGTCCGAGTTGCGTACTCCGCAGATGAAATCATGCACTCTTCGAGTGTATGTCAATATTAACGAAGATGCAATCTTTGAGAATCAACAAAAAAGGATCGTCATTTTAGAAGAAGGTTGCCAAGAAGTACAATAAGATACGCCCTTAAGGTGCCCCTGAACGCACAACTTGTATGGTTCGAGGGCATTTCGATAGAGTCATCCCTGAAGTCTCTGAATTATGCTCCATTTACAACGTGACAGAAAAGTAAAGAATGAGCGGCTCAAGTGAGGCAGATATTTTGAAAGATGTTTTGTCTACCTACATGAAAGAGAACAAGAAGTCTTTCAAGTACGTAATGACTTGGGATAAGGTTCGCCACTTCGAAAAGTGGGCGGACCACTTTAGATTTAATTCGCACAATCTAATTAAATCTACTTAGAACATATTTAGACAAACAACAGAAGGAAAATTGAGAACACTAAACATGCTTTTAGAGTTTTAATATTTACCTTATTTTTAGAACCTTCGTGTTGATTGTTGTAAGATGAGGGTTTGCAGCTCCCATCACTCCACCAATCAAAATCGTCCAACAAACTCAATTCCCGTCAACAAACTTCGAAGCTTCGTTTGACCCTCCAAACGAACTTTTTTGCTTTTTAGACCTCCAATAAGATCCCATCATCTTCGAGAGAGCTTCATGTGAACATCTTACATGGCATAATCGGGATCCTGTAGAGGAAGTTATGTCAGTTCTAAACAAACTGCCAGAAGCTGTTACCTGCAAGAAACAACTTGCATGAATCCTTTTCGACGTTGATTTCCGATTCCTTCTCGAACATGGATTTTTTCTTATATAACATGTGTTGGGTATCCATATATTGTTAGAGAACTCTATTGTACCATGAAATATTTTGGCTTGTTTTCTCCTGTATCTTGAATATTGGGTGGGTAGTATTCTATCGAGCTGCATAGCTGGGATGGAGAACAAAAACGATAGAGTTAATTATCAACTAGGCGGAAAACGTTGTTCCCTCTTAGAGCTGCTCTTATTTTCATCTCCACCTCCCTATAAATGGGGTGGTGGGCTAGGTTAGGGATTTCAATGAGGATTAGGACTGTGCCTTCCAATGGGCTTAATTCTTTAAATTGAGCCCAACTTAATTAAGTCTATTAATATTACTCGACTCCACTATAGAATTAATTTATTTATTTCTCGGGTTTAAGATTTTTTATATCCATTAACTTTGTTGATAGCTTTTAATTCAATAATGTCTTTTCCAATAATGATTTAGTTCAAAATATTATTTATTATACTTTGGAATAAATTCCAGGTTGGTCGAGCTTCTGTATAATAAAATATTTTTCGAACATCTCTTTGGGATATTATCGACTCGGGTCCTCCCAAGACACGATTTTATATAATAGCAATAGTAGCACCGCTAGAAATTAATTACCACTGCCCAAGATATCAAGAATTACTTTGGGTTACGAAAAACCTGCCCATATTGATAAATTAAAGCAGTGCATAATCAATATCGAATGTTCAATTTTACTTATATAGATTAAGAAATGAACAATCACCGAAACCTTGTAATTTATTTACATAGAATCAAAGTATGTATCTCACTGTAATCCATTTCAGTATATACCAAACCAATGTCATCAGTTGGCCAAGATGAGCGCAAACTTCGGATTGACATTGCAACCTTTCACGATAGATTGAACATGTCTATCTAGGTCATGTAGTTAATTTTATTTTTACAAGTAACTGATTGAATGATCTCTATTATCATGGATCTACCATTTAGTTTATAATGTAGAAGGATGACTTGTTTGCTCAATTTATGATTATATGGTAAAGAATAAACATCTATAAGCATAAAAGGCAAACCATGTGATAATATTGAATTATTCTCAATATGTGTGAAATAATATTGTCAATATAAAGCAGCTCAAAGCATGCTTTTCAGTATATAAACCCTAACAAAAGAGAGAGAGATAGAGAGAGAGAGAGAGAACGTTCCTCTGTAGTGTGTATATGGCATGTGATGTGTGTGGACTTCTTACTTAATTAAAAATTGAGCTCAATTTAATTATAAGTCAATTAGAAAATTTATTAGTGTCATTATTGTAATTAATAATGACTTACCTATCCAATTTCAAATTAAAAATAATACGGGTTCTTTATAATTAAATTTATTTCCTATATTTAAGAAATTCTATATCCATTAATTAATTTAAGTTTACTTCTAGCTTTAATTTATTAATTTCTTTTCCAATAGTGTTCTAATTTGAAACCTCATTTATGATATGTTTCGTATAATAAATCCTTATTAAAACACCTTTTGGTGATATTATCAACTCGGCACACTGAGACACGATTTTATAAAGTAACAATACTAACTCTTCTCGAATATTAATTACCACTATCCAACATACCAGGATATAGGGTTGCGAAAAACCTACTCCTTCTAATATATCAAAGTAGTGCATACTCAATACTATTAGCTCAAGGTTACTTATATAGATTGAGATATAAATAATCTCCGAGATTTTGTACTTCATTTAGCCAGCAAGATGGTACGTATCTCATTATGAATTAATTCCAATGCTATACTACGCCAATGTCATCAGTTAGATAGGATAAACATAACTTCAAACTGAAACAACAATCTTTTACCATAGATGGTTAAGTCTATCTAGGTTGTCAACTTGATTTTCTTCTACAAGGAACCGACTGAAGAATTTCATGTTACCATGGGTCCACTGTTTAGTCTACAATAATACAATTAATATTATTTGCTTAATAAATAAACAATCATACTAGTAATAAATAAATCATGTGACAAATAACTTATTCTCATATATATTGGGAAACAAGGTCTTACATACAATGTATGCTTTGAAGTATATACCCTAGTTGCTGGCACTAGAAGGAACGAAGAACACTGTATTGTATAAGTTGTTTTACAAAGCCAAAATGCAAGACACGTCTCAAATAATTGAGGAACCAGCAGAGAAACACCGTCTTCTTCTCATTAGTTTTATGAAGCAGTTGTGTATGATTTAAGTTGGTTGTAATTTTTAATTATGTAACTTTCAACTTTCAATAATATAATTTTAAAATTTTAATTATGTAATTTTAGGATTTTAATTATGTAATTTTTTATTTTAATAAAATTCGTATTTCAAGTACATAATTTTTATGTATATTCATAATTAAAAATGATATAACATAAGAAAGAATTAAAAAATAAGAGATGAAAAATTTAAGAAAAGGACAAACAATGAGAGGTTCAACCTCTATTATGGATGCCTTATGCTATAAATTCTTAATACTTGCATTCTAATTTTGGGATCCTAGTTCCAAACCACTAACATCGCAATAATTTTGAAGAAAACAAAGTTACAGTTAAAAGAAATACAAAAAAGAGTACATTAATTCTTTGAATGTTATCAAACACAACATCAAAGTTCAAAATTAAGTTCTTTCTGGAAAATGATCAATGATATTTGATTATCGTTTTTTTGGTATTGTTTGAATAAGTGAGAGTATATAATCATTTCCGAAATAAGAGGACAAAATGTTTTTTTACAACCCAAAAAACATCATGTAGTAAGAACACACACATGGAACGTGAAGAAGATACTCCACAAAAGGACGTCTATCCCTAACATTTGCTACATGGAAATCTTACAACAAATTAGCAATTCTGTGAGCTAGTTCATTTTGATCACGTCTCACAAACTTATCCTCACAAGTATGTGAACTGATAGGAATATTGAGGATTTAATTAGCAAGCTCATCTTCAAACAGCTAATCAAAGCAGATTAGTTCATAAGCAGTTAGATGCAATAAAGTCTTTAGAATTAATTGAAAGTTGTGTTAATCATTCTACACAGTCAAACAAATACAAAAGTTCTAAATTCTTTTTATAAAAAAATTGAAAAAAATGGCTAAATCTCATTTTTCTATGTTAAAAAGAGCATTTCCCTAAATTTCCACTTATGCATTCGTACTCGAATGCTAACTACCAAATTCATTCGACTCTAATATCAAGAAAAACAGAAGAAAAAATAAATCAATCAACTCCTCAAGGAATTCGTGTCATACATCCCAAAAGAATAACAAAACCTAAAAACAAAGCTCAATCATAAGCAAACAACAATTTCGAGTAGATCACAAGATATATGGTGAGAGAAAAGACAGCAAATATATGCTGCCAGAATAGCAGCGCAGCCGCCTCCTTGGCGGCGTATCCCCTCAAACTCCCCACCGCCCCCAACAAGATGGCACTCGGCGTCGTATACTGCAGCAACACCACCAACTTATACATCTCATCACCCGCCACAAAAATCTTTAATCTATCACCCAAAGTAACCACCCCGATCCCGACTAGTGGGAAAACCAATAGTCTCGCGATGACAATCCCGATAGTTGTCCGAGTCCCGAGCCTCGACTCGTTAGGCCCCTCCGCGAGCATTCCGCCTAGGACGAGCATCACCGAGGGAACCATCGCCTCTGACATCATGGCAAGGCTGTCGGTGATGAACGCCAACGGAGCGTCGTCGCCGTACATGACCAGTTTTAGCGATGGTACCATACCAACGACGAGAGCCAAAACCGTCGCAAATATTGGGGGCTGGAGAATGTGACGGAATGGAGTTCTCTCAGCGACGATTCGGATTTTCGCCACCATTCTTGGCTCCGCCAAACACGTAATTGATTTAGGACTACTACAACTCGCCTCCTCCTCCAAGTCCTCCCCGTGCTCCGCAAAAACCCTCGCGATCAGCGGCGTTTTGCAGTGCTCCGTTGCTCTTTCCTCCACCCCTGGCCACTCCGCCTCCACGAGGAGTGATTTGCTGAGATTATTCGTCGGCTGATGCTCCTCGATCTCGCCCCCGACTTCCACGACGTTGCGGAAGTCGGACGTGGCGGGCTCCATCATGTGGTACACGAGTGTGTAGACAAGGAGCACGGCCACCCACTGCGCGAAGCAGACGTAGGCCGTGCCTGTGTTCTCACACTCGGGGCCGAACGGGGTGTCTGCATCGTGGCACACGGAGGCCACGACGGCGAGGGGGAGGTTGCCGGTGTTGCCAAACGCCGTCATGATGACGGTGAGCCTGAAGAACTCCGGGGGAGGACAGCAGATTCCGGCCACCAGCAAGCCCAAGATGCAGCCAACGGCGGTGCTGATGATCACGTTGACCGGTATGAACCACCAGCGGATGAAATTGTCGAGAGTTATGGTCTCGCCGAGATTGATGAAGATCAAACAAGGCAAGAAGAGCATGAAAACGAGTCTGCTCAGAAGCTGAAACGCAGCTCTGGGAATCAGCTGCGATTTGGGATGGGCGAGAATTGATCCGATGAGGGTTAGAGTGATGAGCTTTAACAGCGGAACAACGGAGTGAATTACATTTACTATCTCCATTGATATTTGAAGAATTATGGAATTGGTTTCGAGGTTATGTACAGCTTTTGGAAATGAGGAATCTTTATCATTTAAATTTTAGAGCAAGGAAAGTGTTGTCAGATTTGTGGTAATTGATTTATGACTAAAAATTAAAGGGACCACTTCACCAGGATATATTATGTTCATTTTAAGTTAACACATACAAATGAAATAAAATAACAATGTAAAGTATATAAAAAAAAGCTATGTATATCTTTAATCAGGATTCGGGAGAATAATAATCATAATAGTATATTATGTTCCAACTTTACAAACTTTACTTAAAAAAATATTTACAAATTTTAAATTCACGTATAACCTTTTCAATATTTTAACAATTATATCATTATGTGGTATTCAAAAAATCTAACGTATCTATATTAGAATATACATGAATTTTTTAATTAATTAAAGAGGATATAATAATTTTCTATTAGAATATACATGAATTTTTTATTAGTTAAAGAAGACACCCATAATAATTTTCTATTAGAATATACATGAATTTTTTTTATTATTTAAAGAGGATATCAATAATAATTTTTCATTTTATTCGTAAAGTGATTTGGCCTTTGAATCTAATAATTAGAAGAAAAATGTCTCATCAATTGAAGTGCAGTTCCTTATAAAACAGAATATAATAGAAAACAGTTCCTTATAAAACAGAATATAATAGAAAACTATGTTAATTTCTGACATGTCAACTCATATTATATTATATTAGTGTTTTAAAAATCGGAACGGACCGGCCGGTTCGGCCAGAAACCGGCGACCGATTGAACCGGTGTCACTACAAAAAAACGGGAATTACCGACGGATTTTTTTGTCGGTAAATCTCAAAAATCCGTTGGTAATCAGGATTACCGACGGATTACTGACGGACACGTGGCGTCACTAATTACCGACGGATTACCAACGACGACATCTGTCGGTAATCTTTGTCGTCCAAAAACCAACAAATGAATTTTTAAAATT
>JAYDZE010008916.1:0-10520 GCA_034509125.1 Monilaria moniliformis
CTTTTATGGAACTAAAAAAAAAAGGTTCCCATTTCGGGAACCTTTTTTGTGGATTGCCCCCAATTGAGAATTTTGCCATGAATCACTATGTTTTTAACCACTTATAATTTTATGACCGATATCGATTTATCTTCAACTTATAATTAAATTATCGGTAATTTGATAAGACGTGCTAATTTGGCAAAAATTGTAAGAGAATTATAAACCCTGGCATAAAGTCCCCACTAAAAAATCTTAAAATTATGGATCATGGAATCATAATTTGTTAAATTATCCCAAAATCAAAATTAATCACAACTACATCAATATAAATATATAATCTTTTTGTGGTGGGCAGGCCGCAGAACTATTATCTGATCGAATTTCGATGATATATACACTACTATCCTTAAATTTAACTAATGACACATCAAAAAGATTTGTGAAAAATATAATTGTATCTAAGCATCATCTAATAAATATCGAACAGTCTTTTTTGGGTGCATGAAAAATGATTCGGTTTGTTGGTGCTCACATTGAATTGTATTTATATATATATAAAAAAGAGCTGAATTGAAAGGTATTAAGAGCTTCAAGTTTATGGCCAGAATCATGATGATTGAGCCTCAATTCCATTTCGAAACAATTTATTGAAGACATGAGGAAATGTAGAATTTGAGAATTAAAAGGAAACGAAAACTAGATAACATGAAAAATATAACAAACTCAAAATAGGAGCCGAGTCGAAGAGTCCTCTCTCTACGAGATGAGATGCACCCTGGTAGCTCTCTCGGAACTGGCGTGTCGGCTTCGTCCTTCACAGTGACAGCACGGCAAACCGAGAAGGGCCCGACGAATTGAAAGAAATACGAGGGTAGAGCTTTGACAATGATGCTACAAAGATTTTATTTGCAAGTGTGTTGATACAATATAAGCACAACCACTATAGGTGTGGAGCCTATTGTTGTGTCCCATTACTTAAGTAATGCTGGGACGTTACCAAGTTTGAACCTAGTGTGACCGACGATGCCCTTAAGGCCACCATCAATGCCATACGTTACTTGAACGTTGTGCGAGACAACATGACTTAAGCGTCTTGGCATCCCACCGGTACCGGACGCGAAACGGCTTCATGGTCCTCTGGCAGCACACGACAAGGCACGAGTTTCGTGGCTCCCGAGCAGCCTGTGACGGATCACAAGCGCCATGGCCACTGGGTGGTTCCCGACGGGGCATGAACACCATGTCTTAATCTAGAATGCTATAAATCAGAGCACTCAACGAAGTAAGAAGAAGTAGAAGTCTCATTCTCACTAACCACATTTTTTAGTTTACGGCGCAGAGCCATTAGATTGAGCTTAAAAAGACCATTAGATAAGAAACCCTTACCAAGGAACTTTTCAAACTTAGACAAGATTAGCTTATCGGGCTCAACCGCCAGTCTGTAGCCTTTGCTAACTAGTATAGAACTCGAAATCAAATTCTTCCAGATGTCTGGGATATGCAGCATATCCTTTAGAGTCAACTCCTTGCTGGACGTCAACTTAAGCACCACATCTCCAACACTAGCTACCTCGGACGATTCTTAATTCTGCATGTTGAGTTTCATATCCTCAATAGGCATATAGGTTGAAAATCGCTTCTTGTCAAAGCAAACATGAACCGTTGTGCTGGTATCAATAACCAATTGCCTTGGTTCCTAGCGTGGTTGACCTCATCGGTGACCACAACAGCCACGCCATCCTTGTCCCACTCATCAAAGTTCTTCTCAATAACGTGGGCTTTCTTAGCCTTCTTCTTCTTGGGTTTGCGGTAGTCTTTAGCCATGTGGTCAAATTTGCCACAATTGTAGCAATCTTCATTTAACTTTGGACATTTACCTTCCTTTTGCTTTTGTCTTTAGCAATGGGACGAGCATGTTTGTTGGACGGACCGTCTTTCTCCAACATGTTGGCTTTAGCATTGATCAGCCCTTGGACTTTTGAACACGCTTTCTCACGCCAGATTCAATGCAGAGTTTGACTATCAAATCTTCAAGAGTCATCTTCTTTCGCTTGTGCTTAAGGTAGCTCTTGAAGTCGACCTAACTCGCGCGAAATTTCTCAATGATCGATCCCAAGGAAAAAGCTTTGGGCAAATTCATCATTTCAGATGCAAGCTTGTGCAAGATGAGTTTAAACTCTTGCACTTGGTCCATGATACGTCGACTATTGATCATCTTGATATCTAGGTACTTGGCTATTACAAGCATTGTCAGTAAAATACTTATTTTCTAGTGCTTCTCTATTTCTTTCTAAGTCTTTACATTGGCATATACATTGTAAATGCTATCATTTAACCCTCCCTTCTGAAAGGAAATTTTTACAAATGTAATCACCATTGAGCAAATTGTCATAGTCAACCCGAACAATAAAGCTTGTCTCATCCTCCATCGGCATGTGCACCGTCTTCTCTCAAGAAGCTAGCAAATCCCAATGTCATGATGTAGAACATCAACTTTTGTTGCCATATCTTGAAGTGTGACCCGCTAAACTTTGGTGGCTTTTCTATGGGCAACGACATCTTTGAAGTATGAAGCGGTGCAAACATCGTTCTATTAGAACTGTATGACCCAAACATTGAGATCGAACCAGCATTCGTTGTGGCGGTAGCAGTAGCAGCTCCAACGGCAGTGGCAGCATCGTCAACGGTGGTATCACCCACATCATCGATGTGAGCAGGCAAAGTAGACATCATTTTACAAGGTATTATGTTTTGACATTTTTGAATCAAATTAAAGTCCATATCTCGATCCTCGAACAACAATAATAATAAGTGATATCTCGTCTTTCAATTGTTGGAACATAGTACACTCCGTCTTTCGATTGTTGGAACATAGTAAACTCATCTATAAAACCCACTTCCCTTCACACTTTTCTTCACACTTTCATCACTTTTCTCCTTCACTTTTGTTACACTACTTCAATCTCATTTTATGGATCCAAATTCTGTTGATTCAAGTTCTGATTCAGATGAAATAGATAACATGA
The DNA here is from genome assembly GCA_034509125.1 of Monilaria moniliformis. Classification (NCBI taxonomy): domain Eukaryota; kingdom Viridiplantae; phylum Streptophyta; class Magnoliopsida; order Caryophyllales; family Aizoaceae; genus Monilaria; species Monilaria moniliformis. The sequence goes on from JAYDZE010008916.1 coordinate 3,009, forward strand.
TTTAATTGGCAGTGAGGTCGCATTATAGGAGGAGGAGAGCTGCGCATGCTCGAGCTGTGCGTCATCGAGCTTCGAGGACGTACATAAACCGGGAGCGCGAAATTGCCGATCAATGCCTCGTTGCAGATTATTTCTCCGACGAGCCACGATGGGGTGCAGATGTGTTCCGTCGACGGTTTCGCATGAGCAAATCCTTGTTCATGCGCATTGCAAACACGTTGGCAAGCCACGACGAGTATTTCCAGCAGCGCCCCGATGGTGCAGGCAGTAACGGACTCTCGACGCTGCTGAAGTGCTTGTCGGCAATTCACCAGCTGATATATGGTACCTCATTGGACATGTTCGATGAGTACCTCCATGTCTCAGAAGCAACGGGTCGGGATTGCCTGAAAGCATTTTGTCGCAATGTTGTCGACGCCTTTCGCGATACGTATCTGAGAAGGCCCACGGTGCATGACTCTCAAGCGTTGATGAATATGCACGAGAGACGTCACGGCTTTCTCGGTGTGCTCGGCAACATCGACTATATGCACTAGGAGTGGAAGAATTGTCCGTCTGCGTGGAGAGGCGGCTTCACCAGTGGATATAAAAGCACACATCCAACAATAATCCTAGTAGTAATCCTAGTAGTGGTTGCTGACCAACGTTTATGGATTTGGCATGCATTCTTTGGCATGGCCGGCTCGAACAATGACATCAATATTCTGAACCAGTCACCCATCTTTAATGACGTATGCGTTGGTCGGGCACCGACTGTCGAATTCACAGCCAATTGGCGAAGATACAACATGGGATACTACTTGGCCGATGGCATATATCCAAAGTGGTCGGTGTCATGAAAACGATTACATGTCCCACAGACCCGAAGAGAGCATTGTTTGCTCAAAGGTAGGAAGCGGCACGAAAGGATGTGGAGCGAGCTTCCGGTGTACTCCAAGCATGTTGGGACACAGTGAAAGGTGTGGTGCGTATATGGAAACAATCGTGCATCTCCGACATCATTTATGCATGTATTATCATGCATAACATGATAATCGAGGATGAAGGAGAAGAGGCGGCTAATTGGGGCGACGATGAAGCCGGATCTAGCTCGGGAGTGGGCAACGAGAATCCAACTCAAGGTGCACCGCTTCAATTTCAAGATTATCTGAGTCAACGTGCTTCTCTCCACGAAGAACGAGCTTACGTCCAACTCCAACATGATCTCATCGAACAAATTTGGGCAAACTCCAACTGATTTGGAGCATCAAGTATTTATGAATTTCAATTGTGTCATTTTTGCTTTTTATCTATGTAATATTAGAAATTTCAATTATGTCATTTTCACTTTTTAATTAATGTAATTTAGGATTTCCAATTAAGTAATTTCATATTTTAATTAAGTACTTTTCGAATTTATAGTCATTTAATTTAATTTTACAAATAACTCAATTCAAATAAATATATGAAATTGAATAATAATAAAATTGATGATATAATAAAAATTGAGTTGTGGCTGATTTGGGGTTGGGATATAGATGTTGTGGCTGAAAAGTGAAATACTGACGTGGCAGCTGAAAATTGAGTTGTGGCTGGATGTTTTGGGGCTGAGATAAGGATGCCCTAAACCATCTCAAACATTTTCACGTAGAGCATATCCAATTCGATACATTACTTACCATGAAATTCCACAGGATATCATTTGAAGTTAGTTGTATAAGTACAAAATTATATTAATTATTTGTAAATATAAAAATTTTAGAAGATAATCGAGCTTAAGTATAAACTCATGTTAAACATGAATTTTTGACATAAATATGACATAATTACATATTTAAGAATGTTATTTCAAATTGTTAATCACTTGAAGAAGACCAACTATGGTTGGGGTGCAACATCAATGAGACATTGTGGTCTCTATCTTGAAATAAGGATAATTGTTCTCAATTGATTGGTTGCACATATTTACTTTAGAAAGTAAAATAAAATCTAAATATCTTTTACATATTTTAATATAAAAATATATAACAAATTCATAAAAAAATTATTATATTTATGCACACACTAAAATCATCTCTCTTTTTTATATATTTCATCCATTTTCATTATAAAAAATCCAACTTTTCCTATTTTGCAATGGATTTAGAATTTTTTTTTTTCAAATTCTTAAAATTTCTCGGACTCCTAAGATTATTATCTTAATTTCGTAAATGTTCATAGCGAAGATTTCGAAGCTGGTTCAAACAGTTTTCATATAATATTGCTCATCAAAATGTTCACCCAACAAACACAAACACAAATACAAACACTTCTAGCGGTTTGAAAGGTCGGAACAATCAAGAAGACTTGACAGTTGTGTATGTTTAGTGTCATGTCAGTTCAATCACTTGTTGATAGGCTACAATCTCAACCAGGTAGTTCTTAACCTTAACTAGTGCCCGATTGTACTGATCGTGGCTCGAATCTATTCGCTTTCAAATGACGAATACTAGTCACTTACTTGCTTCTATTTTCTAAAATTTAACTCCTAAATTTCTAGATTGGGTAAGATTTGAAGGTTTTTTTTCCAACTAAATGAGCAAACTATTACAATGAATAATAGAGTTTAGAATCAGTTTGCTCAATCTAAGCTTTTTGATAAATACAAAGTATAGCTTAGATGGAAGGATATTAGTGTGGATCACAAGGAATAACTTGATGATCGCTCAAACGATGGATGTCATTTTTTGTTACTTGCAGCTAGAGATTTTGAGAGCTTGAGTGTTCTTGAGAGCTTGAGAGATTAAGTTCTTAGCGATTCAATAGTCTTGTATACCGAATAACTCTGATATTTATAGACGTACATTTAAATAGAGCCGTCAGAGAGCTCTATGTTGATCTCGTCTATGTCTCGTGGTCTTCTTCCCGTTTGAATTTGGTTATTAACTTGTCGTTTTCGTCGTCTGCAACCTAGTCCGTCAATCTCTACAACATAGGATTTCTTCCATAAAGATGTTAGGGTTGTTGGGGATTCATTGAAGAATTCCACACTCCCGGGATCACATATGATGATTTCCAAATTACACATGCTAATTCAAATAAATTCTACCCTAGAATGAATTTAATCAAGTAGCAAGCAGGCGAAAGAAATTAAATCATAGAACATGCTATCTAGGAATTCAAATTAATTATCTTTGATGCGGATTCTTTAATTTGATTATTGAAGATAGGGGCTTGCTAGTCCCGTTATTCCACCAACTCCAATGAAGAATTTTACCTCGAATCTTCTAGCCAATTCTCAATTTTAAGTTTAATTGTTGTGAGGGTAACAATCCATCAAACCAAATAAGCCTAAGTGGAAAAAAACCTAAGTACAGAGAGAGTGTAGAGAGAGAAGAGAGAGCGTGTTTCTCAGTATGCGTGTGTGCGTGTGATGTAGTAAGCAGTATTTTAGGCTTAATTTTCCACTTTATTAATAGAATATTTATGAGTTTTGGCTAAGGATCGAATGAGATTTGGATGGGCCTTTCCTAATGGACTTCTAACTAATTAAATTTATCTCAAGTTAATATAAGTCCATTATAATATTAATTATTGCCACTATCGTCATATTGACTTACCCGTTCAAATTAAAATTACAAATTATCCAAGCTCCTTTTTAATTTAATTATTTCCCGTATTTGAGATTTCCAATATCCATGAATTAATATAAATTTGTTGCTAGCTTTAATTAATTAATTTCTTTTCCAAGAATGGTCTAGTTTGATATTTTATTTATTATATAGAATAAATTTCAACCAGTCAGTTTTGTATAATAAATCATTATTCAAACATCTCTTGGGGATATTATCAACTTGGATCATCCCAAGACACGATTATATGCAATAACAATTTTTGCAATTCTCGAATATTAATTACCAATACCCAACATAACAAGTCATAGGATTACGAAAAAATCGCACTTTCTAATATATCAAAGTAGCACATAATGAATATCGTATGCTCAAAGTTATCTACATCAATTGAGAAATAAAGAATTTCCGACACCTCGTACTTCATATAACCAACAATGAAGTACTTATCTTACTGTGAATCAATTTCAGTACTATAACATATAAATGTCATTAGTTGGCTAAGATAGGCGTAGAACTTCAGATTGACACTGCAACCTTTCACAAAAGATTGTTGGCGCGATAGATTATTTGTTAAGAACTTTCTTATGCTTAGACGGTTGGTGATGCCACCACACCTTAAGGTGCATGTATATGCGAAGACTATGTTGAACTACCTGTTATCTAGGAAAATTGAAACTTAGGAAATAAAATAACACTGGAAAATAGCAAACTCGGAAGATGCGAGAATTGATAAGGACTTAATACTTTAACAAATCTTTGGTACACGTTACACTAAAGCAAGCTAACTGAAATCAACAGACACGACTTATTTCTTTTTCTATGTAAGTTGAGAGAACTAAACAAGAACCAAAATAAACAAACAAAAGCATTAAATGAGCTTATTGCTATTTCGGGTTATGCTGTAGGTTGGACTTAAAAGTAAACTGGACAGCTCAGAAAGAAAACCATTCTCTCTCCTACTTTTGATCCTAATTAGCTAACAGCTCTGAAATAAAATAGATAACATGCATAAATCTTCTAAGCTACCTAACAACTTCTTGCTAACTGAAATCAACGACTCTTCATTTTTTTAAAGTATGCATGTGATAGGAAAGTAATTGAAAAAGCTTGAGTGACAGCTAACTCTACTCGAAAGACGAAATATTCAAAGAAGAAAAAAAAAAGTTTTCCACCTTATAACTACCAACCAGCAGCTAAGCATCACTCAAAGACTTGAAACCTATGTTGTAACACCCCTTATTCGATAGGTTAACCCCCGAATAAGTGATGTCACATATTCGTAACGATGACACGTATAAAACATTTTCTTTGTATTTCAACTAATATACATTTACAATCTTTTAAAAAATTTACAATCTAACTATGTCTTAGTAGACCCAATATATAACATGCCATTGATCAACTATTTATTTCGGCTAAAACTATACCTTAAGTGAACGGTGTAATTATAACATATAATATAGCAAGCAAGAGTATCGTATCCAAAGAGACTAAAACTTAATTCTAAGTATTATGATCTCAACCAATTTATACTATCTAGATAAAAAGAAAATGAATAATTTTGGATTTGAAACAAAAATTAAAACAACTAAAGAAAAAGACTTAATAAACACAAGCATTCTAGAGATCTGATATCATTAACTAATCAATTTATTCAACTCTTCAAGTCAACATTCAATTCTTGACTCAATTTTTGCTAGAACAATCACTCAATTAGTTTAAACTCTATCTCTCAAAGTATTTAAACCGTGGATTACAAATTAGAATCAACATCTCCATCTAATTACTAACTTGCAACTCCTAAAAGTTCTTAAGACCTCAAGCTCTCATACTTATAGCTTGTGGTTTGTATATATATAACCTCACAAATTTCTTAATGCGTCAAAACTATAATATCCAATAAGAGATCCTGTGATTAGTCGGTCCTATAAAAAAAATTCAATATTATATAAGTGGTACATACAGAGTGACTAGCAATTTCTAGTTAACTTAAATTTTGTTTCTATTTAACTTAGATTATGTTGTAATATAAACAACCTCTGACCTCCTAAACAAATTGTAAGTCTCTGATTTGTAAGACTAAAAGATAAATTTGAATCACATGTGAGATAAACACATCATAGGGTAGCTAGTTGGAGACCTTTGATACACTCCGTCTGCCTACTATGCTACATTGTGAGTGCACGAGTTTTAATTAAATGGTTAGTAGTGTGTGAATGGAGCAATGATATCACTTTAAATGTGTGGTGAGTTGTGTAGATCCAATAACTATAAAGAAAAAAAGGAAGATTTTTCGTGAATGAACCGAAAAGAAAATTATGGCAATTTTTTGTGGACATAAGAAGTACTCCGTCCACAAAAAATAGTCTAATTGGTTGACGGCACGGGTTTTAATGTACAATTGATGAAGTAAGAGAGATAGGAAGAAAAAGTAATTGGATAGAGAAAAAGTGGTTGATAAAGTAGGAGAGAGAGGGAGAAAAAGTGGTTGGAGAGATAAAAAGTTGTGAGTCCTAGGGTATAAGTTGTAAATAGATTAATGTTTAGGGGTATGTTGTTGTGATAAATTTTCCATAAATAGAATGAGACTATTTTTGGTGGACTGATCAAGAAAAAAATGACTATTTTTCGTGGACGGGGAGGGAGTATATTTTAGTACCTAAGTCTTTAAATTAAGACATTTTAAAATTAGATAAGACTATGGATTCTATATACTCCATATTATCTTTACAAAATTGCTTCCATAGGAAAATACGCATGTTTTCGACGTATTACTGAATATGTGGTTAATTAGTATATAATAATGTGACAGAGTGGAACGGAATCCCGTGATATAGCTTCACTTGTTATCAGTGGAGGAGCCAGCCCCGATGATAAGGGAGGGTAATTTTTTTTTTTTGCATAACTAAATTCTATTGATACACAAAAAGTATGATGTTTGCAAGTTCGTATAAGGAAATTTAGACAAAAAAACAATGGCTAAGAAAAACAACCAACTCAACGATAATATGAGAATCAAAACACATTTCAAAGAAAGAAGGAATAGTGAGGGCCTTATTGAAAATTATAAATACCACTTTAAATCCTAAATTGTATATGCTTTATCAAAAATATCTCAAGTTATGAAAAATACTTAATTAAACCTCAAAATATCGACTTTGTATCAAAAATATCCTATGTTCATTTTTTGACCTCTAGAATATTGACATAACTCATTATTTTTAAGCATTACAACACAAAACAACGTTGTTTTTGTTCCATGTCATTTAAAAAATTAATAAAAGTATATATGTAGGGTAAGGACTAGTGAGAATTGAATTTTTCATGAGAATTGAGAATAACAAACAATCACATAAAATCAATGAACAAATACAAATAAAATTTTTGTTAATGAATTTCGAACTTAGGTGCTGCATTCATCTAGTAAGAAGATGCATCTACTAGATATTTGTGATCAAAGAGTTGAAAATGATTCTCGTTTCTCACCAATATTTACCATTCTCATTGGATCATATTCCTATATATATATATATATAGGCCCCTACATAGAGAGAGGTTCGAATGAGAATCCATATTTGAAATATGAATATAGAACTATCATCATTCATTCGATCATGAAGATCTACCGCAGCTACATCTCTTTGCTGGATGAGTGCAGCACCAAGGTTCGAATCCTATAAGTGGCGAAAATTACATATAATTTCATTTTTTAGTGTAGTTAATTTAATGGTGAATGCAGTAACTTTATACGTCTAGTGCTGTATTTTAGTGTTCTTAATTTTCACGATAATAATGAGTTTTTACATTAACATACCCTATATGTATACCACATATATATATATATATATATATATATATATATAGAGATATATATATTTTTGTTAGTACATTACTTCAGAGTCTCAGCCGTATACAATTG
>JAYDZE010008927.1:0-10520 GCA_034509125.1 Monilaria moniliformis
ATATATATATATATATATATGTGTGTATATATATATATATATATGTGTGTGTGTGTGTGTGTGTGTGTGTGTGTGTGTGTGTGTGTGTGTGTGCGTGCGTGTTTTGTGAAATTAATATAGTCAGCCTAATTAATTATTAGGAACATGTGATGTGATTCACACTTTGTACTTTCAGGTAAATACATACTCCAAGACAATGACTCTCATTCCCATGTCATTTCACTCATGTGATTCGCACTATGGAATCCTTTATCACAACTTTGATGTTTCCCTCATCACTCATGTTTTATAGATAACTTATTTTTCTTTTAATTTTAATATTTTATAAATTTAATCTAATTTTAAATTTATTAAGTAGAGTTCATCAATAGAATTCAGAATTAATTTTTATATTTAATGTATAATTTTTTAGTTAGAAATAATTATTTTAGTTGATTACTTCAAAATAAGAGCATAAAATTTTTAAATTTTATATTAATTTGTAAAATAAATACTTATAGCTCGTTATATAATTATATCATTTTCTTATAATAAATACTTTAAAATTAATGAAATTAGCAGTGGAACGTGGATGATGGGATTTCCAAATGGGGCAAGGCACAATTTGGTGTTCAGAGTTTATATGTGTATTTGCGGCGAATATGAGATTTAAAATATGTTGTATTTAATGAGGAAAAGCCCCAGTTTGCGATGCTCATTCTAAATATCTCATACATACATATACAAAAGACGAGCGAAGAAAAATGGATCGAGAAAGCTAAAGTCAAAACTTTTTGTCGACAAAAAAATCCTAAAAGAAAACAATTAATATATTTAAAATATATTTTTTGATTGGTGGTGCTAAAACTCCCCCTAGCACCCTTTATATATATCTGACCCTGCACTGCACACACACATACATTACACAGACATAAGTACGATATATGAAATTAGACGTAAGTATGATATATGAAATTGTAAATTTAAGATAAATCGATCAAAGATTGATCGATTGGTAACGAATAATAAGATATGCATAAATCAAAATGTTCTTGCATAAGTTGGGCTAAAATAAAATTAGAGCAACGCCTAATAGAAGTAGACATTCACACTTACAAATGGGACTGCTGCGTCTCAATACACACATGACACAATCGTTATTTGACAATACATATGATATGGCACTACTACAAGATCGAGGTATGTTTATAACTTAATGTGCCCAACATACCATTCACGGCTAACCTATTACCTATCAATCCTCATTCTAATTATACATTTTAGATTATCACAAGAATAATTTGTTATCTAGTGTCGACATAGGTTTTCCTTACACATGTCATATTTCCTTCTAAGGAAAATAACAACTATTTGGACAGCCTCCTTTTCCATATATTCCTAATTTAAAGATTTCTAGTATCCAAACTTTTCATTTATCTATGACCAAGTGAGCGTGTAATCAATTATTATTTATTATATTATATGTACACTATTTCTAATTGGCTCCATCAATATAGTACCCATTAAACCCTTCCAAATACATTCATAGAATATGGGCACATATGGATGTATCTTCCATCTAAATCGATATATCTCCATAAATTTTAATGAAAATTCGAATTATAACTGATTTGGTAAAATGAATTATAACAGATATAGTGCGTAGGATGTTACATAATTAACGGCAATCAAGATTTCTTGTGGTGAATATCTTACTTCCCAAATCAAGAACGATCCATATTTCATGCCCATCAACAGTCATCTGCATATTCGTAGCTGACCATCAAATAAATATCACTTCAGCACTCCACTCCACTCCACTCCACTGCTACTTCACTAAATCACACACAACACACACTATTCAACACCATGAAGACGTCAAATAAGCTACTGATTTTTGCATTATGTGCTACGCTTTGCCTTGACCGAATTGCCGGTTTCAACAAGGCCTATGACGACCACGAGAGACAGGTAAGTGCATTTCGTGAAGTGGATTACGAGATGTAATATGTTCATAGAAAAAAGATGAAACTGAGAATTGGCGTTGTGATGGTAATGAAACAGACCTACATTGTATACATGGGAGAGTTGCCGCAAGATAGGAAATCTATAATGAATGCACACCACAACATTCTTTCTGAAGCAATTGGAGAGTAATATATAATTTACATCTATACCACTCTTATCATATTACTCATTATAACTCTTGAAGCAAATATAATATGATACCTAATAATTGATGGCAGTGAAATAGTAGCAAGAAAATCAAGGATATATAGCTACAAGAGGAGCTTCAATGGTTTCGCAGCGCGATTGATGCCACACGAAGCCAAGTTGCTATCGGGTATGGTTATAGATATTGATAGTTCTAGTTCGATCACACTAAGTCAAACTTATATGGCGTTTTTGTGTTGTTGTTTTACAGAGAGAGAAGGTGTTATTTCGGTGTTTCCTAACAAAGAGCAGAAGCTGATGACTACAAGATCATGGGATTTTATAGGAATGTCTAAGAAAGTCAAGAGAAATATTCGGCTCGAAACAAACATGATAGTAGCTGTTCTTGATACAGGTCAGAGAAACAGAAACTTACCTTATACATGATGATAACTAACTCTTGAATTCATCCTTATTTGCTTCGACAATTTATTTTGATATCTGCAGGAATATGGCCGGAATCGCCTAGTTTCAACGACACGGGAATTGGACCACCACCGCGTAAGTGGAAGGGCACGTGTGCCACGGGAGGAAACTTCACTGGTTGCAACAAGTAAGTTCAAACTTCAAAAATGGGACATTTTTACTATAAGTAGAAGGAGTTGTACTTGTATTGATAACTGATATTGCCTTAAACCTTCACAGCAAGCTGATTGGTGCACAGTACTTTGATCTTGGGGGCAGTGCTGGCCCCGATGCTACTCCGGTGGATATTGAAGGGCACGGGACACACACGGCCTCAACAGCAGGCGGTGTGGCCGTGGGAGGCGCTAATTTGTACGGCATTGCGAAAGGCACTGCAAGAGGCGCGGTTCCATCAGCCAGGATAGCAAGTTACAAAGTTTGCTGGGGGAATGGCTGCCAGGACATGGATCTCCTGGCGGCGTTCGATGCAGCCATTGCTGACGGAGTGGATGTGATATCAGTATCCATAGGCGGGGCAGGGCGCAGCTTCAGCGAAGATCCTATAGCCATTGGGGCCTTCCACGGGTTGAAGAAGGGAGTATTGACAGTGTGCGCAGCAGGGAACGAAGGACCTTATCCGGGGACGGTCCAGAATGTTGCACCGTGGATAATGACTGTCGCTGCAACCACCATAGACAGGAAGCTTGTGACAAGTGTGAAACTGGGCAATGGAGAAAACATCACTGTCTCTTTCTCTCTCTCTCCTCTCTCTGTCTCTCTGCCCTCATAAAAATAATGTACTTTACACGATGTAATCAATGTGCTTATTATCTATATCTTTTTTGCAGGGAATTGCAATCAATACATATGCGCCTAAGAAAAGCTTCTACCCTCTAACAAGTGGAGAAGAAGCAAGGAATTCGAGTTCACCATATGGAGATGCCAGGTACCTTAACACAGCTGATTCTCGTACCAGAATAAGCACCCCTCCACTGCATTAGCTTCTCTTCCACCCTGCAACAAAGAGTCGATTAAGGCCTTGGAAACAATGTCAAAATGGAAACCATACAGAATTAAGCAATGTTGCTACATCAACAATGGCTGTACTAATATCATGTTTTGTTGACAGTGAATGTGAAGATGGAACCCTGGACCAGACAAAGGTAAAAGGGAAGATTGTATACTGCCTGGGATCAGGTGGTGATTTTGTCGTCCCAAAGCTAGGTGCAGCAGGCATCATCATGTCGGATGGACAATTTGATGACACTGCGTTCCCCATAATGGGACCAGGAACTTATGTCGGTGGTGATGATGGTGTAAGGATTAATAACTACATAAATTCCACAAGGTAACTCAGGCTTTGATCCAAATCATGGTATGATCTGTCTCTAAACTTGATCTTATCGACATTGTCATCTTTGTAGATCAGCTCAAGCTGTGATATCCAAAACGAAATCCATCAAAATGGCTGCACCAGCTGTAGCTTCATTTTCATCTAGAGGACCTCAACAGTTGAGTGCTAATTTACTCAAGGTAAGATCCATCACCCACTGCAAGATGCCACCTTATCTTCCTTCTTTATTTTCTGATTCGGAGATTTTACAGCCTGACATTTCTGCACCTGGGGTTAACATATTGGCGGCCTACACAAAATTCACCACTGTAACTGGAGAAGAAGGCGATACACGAGTAGTGAATTATAACATCCTGTCTGGAACTTCCATGGCTTGCCCTCATGTCTCAGGGGCTGCTGCCTATGTCAAGTCTTTCCATCCAAATTGGTCGCCTGCTGCCATTAAATCTGCTATAATGACCACTTGTAAGCTTCTCAGTCTTTTCTTATGTGCCTAAACATTAACCCTAAGTAATCCACATTATGTGCAGCAAAAAGACTGAAGTTTACACCAGTTGGAGCTGAATTTGCATCCGGTTCGGGACAACTCAACCCGAAAACAGCAGTACATCCAGGGCTGATTTACGACATCGACCTAGTCTCCTACATAAGTTTTCTCTGCAAACAAGGCTACCAAGACAAAGACATAGCTCTACTCACTGGCAGCAGGAAATACAGTTGCTTCAGCGTTCCACAAGCAAAAGGAGCAGATGGCCTCAACTATCCTTCCATACACCTGCAAGTCAGGAGAAACGAGTCTGTCATCTCAGGAGTATTTTATAGGTCTGTGACAAATGTGGGCATCGGTAGCTCAACATACAAGGCCAAGGTTACCTCCCCGGAGGGTCTTTCTATCAAAGTCACCCCCAACGTAATGACATTTACTCGACCCAACCAAAATAAGTCATTTAAAGTAACACTAGAAGGGAAGCCGCCCCGGGAGGGGGCATGGTACCTCTCTGGATCACTGTTGTGGAGTGACTCCAAGCATAATGTTAGAAGCCCAGTTCTTGTATCCTCTGACACATTTTAGTAGATTGCCAAACTCTGATTTATGTGGAAATCCCAGTATGTATGAAAATTGCGCTTCTCACTTTGGTGTTGCAGATAATTCCTCGGTTCCTCCCTTCAACCTGCTGCTGTAGGTCAATTTCCTGTGAGCAGAGTACATAAATAGCTTATTAAAACGGCCATGAGATAAAATTTGGTAATGTCAGATAATTAAATAGAAGAAATTGAAGAAAAGATCATAAAAACACAGAAAATAACATAAATCAGCACCTTATATTTCGTAGGCTCTGCAGTACTATTCGGAAAATGATACAGTAAAATTACACAGTTAGTTTCTCCACTGGACTTCTAAATAATATACAGTGTGTCAAAGTGTCATACAATCACACAGCTCCAGCAAGAACAAGATACTTCTCAACTTATATACCACGCATGTGTTACAGATGTTACCACGAGTCCACAACTAGCTTCAACAAATTATCAAGTACCACTTCCCTGCGTTGCAAAGACTCAAGAGTTGGCACTCTGAGTACAAGCCTGATGGTCCTTGACATTCCTTAGCATCATCAATTCCTTCCTTCTCCTCTGGGCGTAATTGCTGATTACAATTTCTCCGGTTTTTTGTGGTGGCGGATAACTAAGCTCTGCATTGTTCTTTGGTAAAGTTTCCAACACATTTTCAGTGGCACAGGGATCGCTAGTTTCATCTTCTGAGAAATTTCTTGTCAGCCTGATGCAGCTCAGCTTCTCAGGAGTAAGGAGAGTGACTTCCGAGTGAAACCCTGTGCAAATGGTCACTACTGTTCACAGGATAAGTTAATTGAGCTCCAATAGCACTTCCAACATGCGTACTGTCTGTGCAAGTGCAAGCTTTCATCAGCATATCCAACTTCTTTTCAACCACAAACAGATCGTCTGAAGACGAAGATATACTGCACTGATGAGCTGAAGGAGTTTCATTTGTTCTCTTCTCAGTATCGGAACAGGAACACAGCATTGGACCATAACTAGGGAATGGAAGTACCCAAGGACCAAGGTAGAGGAAATGCAAATAACAAATTTCCTGGTCCAGTTCTCACTGAGGAAATATCTGGCCCCAGATGTGAAGAGGATATATCCCTATGTTGCAGGGAAGATTTTAATAGACTGATGAGATCAGAATGAGATGGATATTGATAGTGGATGAAGTTTGAAGATAGAACTGAAGGCCACTAGAAAGGAATTAAAGAAGGCTGGTTATACAAAGAAAGTGGTGAGCTCGTAGTAGGTTTCTCAGCCTGGGATGACTTTGGCTCTTGTGATTCAGCCTTCTTCGCATTAGCCGCCTGGAACTCCAAAGCAATCAGTATCACAGAATAAGTTTTAAGGAAAACCAGCTAACTGTCAGAAGTAGGTCTTACCTGCAGTTTGAGAAATTTGTTTCTATTTTTTAAAGAATTATACGCCTCAACTCCCAGCTCCTTTTCCTTCTCGCCAAAATCCAACATATATAAGTATACAGGATAGGAAGGTATGTGCACTATGCCAACTAGAATGCCAAAACAATGTTTGTGATGAATACAAGTACAAGACTTACCTTCTTCAAATTCTCATTTTCCACCAACAAATCAACTGCTTTCCTTGTCAACTCTGTGTGCATAGCCTAACAGGAAGAAGAAATGGAAAAGACAAACAATAACCATGATGCTCTGACAAGATAAATGCCCTTACAGCCAAAATTAATATGCCAGTAAATAAATATCATAGGTGATGGTATGAGCTAAGAATAACAATAACCATAACAACAAAATTTATCCCTCAAAAAAACAAAACAAACAACAAACAACAACACAATTCGGGAGTAGAGTGGCAAATCCTCCGCCTGGTGACTCTCCAATAACAGAGCAGGGAAAACATAATTTATGATGGGATGATTTGATGGGGCACATTCAAACAGTTTCATAAAAATTATTATATGTAAATGAGGCCAATGAAGAAAGGGAGGAATGAGGAGCGCGTAATTGGATGAAAGATGCATATCGTTACCAAACAATTGGTGCAATAACAGTGGCCAGTCACCAAAAAGGAAACAAAATGTGAATTTTATCACCAAGCGCAGGGAGGCAGAGTAAGCTACCTGTCTGCGGCGTACTGTCTGCCGGGCAGATTCTCTATTAGCTATAATATTCGACGAAGCCTTTGTGCTTCCTTTTCAGCCTGAGCAGCAGAAAACTAAGACGAGAAAGTCCCTAATCTGAAAATACAGAACAAAGAAAACAAAATTTTACTATGTACCTCCGTCAAGTTTCGCCTTAACTTGCTAGCAGAATTTTACCGATTACTGCCGAGTTTTGTGGGTGCATCTCTATCAGCCACATGAGAAATTGTAGCCATTGCATATTTGTTTTCATGAGAGGCAGCCACTGCTTGATCCTGATATACATAAATACAATTTTCAAGCCCGACAAAGAATGCGCGATAACCTGGAGACACATTGCACTCTGAACATCAATTCAAGATCAATTCAAAATAGTAGTCCTACAAGTAATTTGCTAGCAAATTGATGTGGGGTGGACTGGTTTTCTGAAAAAAACAAAGATCATAGAGCAGTATAATGGCTATCAACATAATCTAATAGTGGCAAGATCTCAAATATCACACATAACAGCACATTGATTCATCTGAATCACAATTCATCTTGATTTCCAAGAATCACAAAGATGTTGGTGACGTGATGCGGCATCAACTTGTGCATATTTGCATATGTAATTGAAGACTTGAAAACTCGAAGAAGGAAAAATCATTCTGAGCATTTACTCAAGACAATAACACAAAGTCATTGTAGAGGCAAATCCTCCTCCTCTCTTAGGACAAGGTAAACCACATAAATCATGCGATCACAAAGGCATCTTGATATAAGAGATATTCCTCTGCAAAGATGATGATTCTCTTGTTTTTTTGTAACCATTTGTTATCTACTTCAACAAGACTAACTATTAAGTTCCTGAATCTCTATTATCAAGATGCCTTTTTCGACAAAAATAAGAATATCAAAACCCTATCTTCTTTAGAGCTCGGATTTATGATTGCTGAGGCAATTGCCGAACCCTATACAATTTCCATCAAGTCTTTGAAAATAAATTTTATATATTACACTCATACAGCAAAAAACTTTTCTTTGGTTTACATTTTCCATTTTCTCTGCAACAGCTTCTTCAATGTAGATTGAAGAAAATAACTAATGCTCGAAATTATTACTTAAATTCCAATTCAGTGGTCAGCTTCAGCTTTCAAGCAAGATGTCAAATTAGAACACAACAAAATCACAAGCAGTGATTCCATACCATCTCTCGACCTCACATTTTCGATATATTTTCTTAAAATTCTTTTTTCCGTACAAACACAATCTGTTTGAAATTCCCGCCCTTTTTTCTCTGCGCGCACAATAACATCTCCACACACACACAAAAGCAACACAATTCTTTCTCCTCCACAATCTACAACACTAGAAAAGTCGTTAACAAACCTCAGACGATATGCGCGTCGGTTCTTCAGAACAAGAGGCATTGACGGCGGAGCAGCGAGCCAGCGCTGCGAGGGCCTCGGCTCCTCGATCTCAGGCAGCAGCATGGGAGTATATTGATATTCTGTCGTCGCCGAGAAGTAGTAGTTAAAGAGTTGGGGTTTGAAGAGCAAGGCTTGAAAGCAGTTGGAAAAATGGAGACAAAACCTCTCGTCAGCAGCAAACCATTCATCTGAATTAGGCACGTGTCCCAGTCCCAGGTGAACAGTGGGGGTCGACCGCACGTGCCGAGACGTGGGAAGGAGGAAGACCCCAAAATTTCATAATGATATTTTTGGTTTTAGTTGGATATGATTCTTTTTATAAAAATATCTACTCTTTACTTTGTCATTTTATCTATTTTTGGCATTTCAGTTTTTTATCCATTTCTTTATTTTTATCTGTTGTTTTGACTTTCATGATTTTGTTTTTTAACCCTGCAGTTTTCTATTTTCTCTTTTTAGAGTTTGAAATTTAGAAATATCTACTCTTAGAATTTCTTTAAATCTAAACATGACAATTGACATGTGGTTTAGTGCTTTGAAACTGAAAATGTATGAAAAAAATGTTAAATTTGAAAAGAAGAAAATATAAGGAAAATAAATTTAACAAGATAGAAAAAGAAAGAATAAATACAATGACTGTAAATATGTCAAATTTGAGATGGAGAGATGGCACTTGAAAAACTCGGCATGACTATATATGCATTAATATACAAATACAAAGTAATATTAATACGGTAAATACTAAGGTGATGTTTGGTAACTTGGATAAGATATAGTAAGATAGTTAATTCAAGATAGGAAGCATGTGCCGGAGTTAAGATAGTGATCAAGATAAGTTAATTCAAGATAGGAAGCACGTGCCGGAGTTAAGATAGTGATCAAGATAAGATTTTTATGAGGTGGGTTGATAGATAAGATAGTTATTGAGATTATTTTGTAGATAAGACGTGAAATGACAAAAATACCCTTATTGTCAATATGTATATTTTTTGTATAAAAAAATTAGATATATTATTGTTGATTAAATTGTCTAAATTGATAATTTATTAATTAATGACAAAATGATGTATATTTAACTAGTGATTATTTGAGGATATATGAAATTTATTAATTAATTTAGATAGATTATGAATGATTAAATGAGTATTAGGTTATTAAAAAAAATATGGTCAATGTCATATCTAGAAAAAAGCTCAACATCATCACTGTCTCAATTCTTCGAATTCGAACAACAACATAAAAGTCCACAAAAAATTCGAAGAATTTCATCCCCATCACTGCCATCAATTAATCGAATTCGAACGACAACACAAAAGTCCAACACCAAACTTAAATCATTTCATCCACATAAAGGCACCCAGAAAATCAACATCATCACTATTCAAATTTGTCTCAAAGCCAAACAACAACACAAATCCGTCGAACAACCTAACCCAAATTTTGGAGCAGAGGAGTCTCAGATTTGGAAACCCAACATCATCACTGCCTCAAATTTGTATCAAACCCTTGTTGAATCCAAACAACAACACAACTCCGTCGAACAATCGAACCCAGGGCTTAGATCTGGAAAAATAATAACAAAGAAACCCACAAAAACTCTGCCCAAAGTCAAGCGAGATGGCGGCCGTGGTGTGTCGGCGACCGTGAAGAAAGGCCATAACGCGTCGGCCACCACTACCATCGGACACATGCACTACCTCCAACCGCCGTTTTGAAAGTCGCCGAAATTTTATAGCATCACTGCCTTGACGGGAGAAAGAGGGGGAGAGAGTAGAAAGAGAGAGAGAGTTGTATTGACGGGACACATAGGCCCTGTTTGGTTCTCATGTTAACCCATGTTAGGATAATTTAACATGGGTTAACATGTTGTTTGGTACCCATGTTTATTTTTATCCCGGCCCGTCGGGCCGAGCCTTTATTATCGCGGCCCGCACCCAAACTGCCGAAAACGACGTCGTATTGATGGACGCGT
>JAYDZE010008938.1:0-10520 GCA_034509125.1 Monilaria moniliformis
TCTCGGTTGAACCTGGTCATGAAGTCACTGATTGGCTCATCTCGTGCTTGTCGCACGGTGAGGAGATGAGCCGGAGTAGTTTTGGGCTCGGCTTTCTGAAAGAACCTTCGGTGGAAGGCATTAATCAGCTCTGCGTAAGAGCCGATACTGCCTGGTGGTAGGCTGTCAAACCACCTTCGGGCATTGTCGATCAGCAGTTCGGGGAAGAGCTTGCACATATGCACCTCGTTGAGTTGCTGGTTGATCATGCTGTATTGGTACTGCGACAGAAAATTCTGTGGATCACGAAGTCCGTCGTAAGGCGGGATGCTCAATACTTTATATCTTTCGGGGAGGGGTGTTTGGAGTATTCTCCTCGTGAACGGAGTGACAATCCGTCCATACATGTCGAACCCTCCGCCGACGTAGTCTTCGTCGTCTGACAGTGGAAGGCGACGAGGTGGAACTTCTCTGTGTTGTTCCTCATGATAATGCCGACGATGAAGTGGAACTTCTCGTTGACGATGTCCATCCATTATTTGGACACTGGGGGAGTTCTGTCGTCGGATCTGGGATGAGGCCTGGTCTTCCCCCTCGCGAGGTGGGGGGAGAACTTATCTCCAGGCCAAGTATTGACGAAGGCGTTCCTGATTCTCCTCTAAGAAACCTTTAATGGCTTCATCGAGGTTTTGCTGTGTGAAATATGATTCCTCCTCTCTTATGCTGATTTGGTCATCTTCCTTCTCTTCCGGGATGATTGCGTTGCCATATTCATCCAAGTCTTGAAGGGCTCCTTCAGGAGTCGGCTCTTTCGCCGGTTCCTTCCCGGGCCGCTGATTTACTGGCCGAGTCCCTGTATCTTTGTTGGTATTGTTGCTCACTGCTCTGGATGTGTTTGATCGTGTGATTCTTGTCATGACTGTTAATTCCCCGGAAAACTTCGATCGGAAACATAAAAAATTTATCGTTTCCCACAGACGGCGCCAGTGATCGATCTTATTTTCGCAGGATAGAATATGAACACGAGTATTTAACGTGGTTCGATCCTTAATAAGATCTACGTCCACGGCTCAAGGCGTAAGAATGTCTTGATAACTTTAATATGCGTTACAATTGTCAGAGTGTCCAATCCCCTCTACATCTAATCTAATCTCTATATATAGAGTTTACATGGGCTTAGCCCGAGTTAAAGAGCCTTTATTGCTGTTTGACGGTTATAGAGATCGTGGGCAGCGGTTGAGGAAGTAGTGGAGGTAGTGGGCAGTTATGGCCGAGCTTCTACCTTCTAGAAGCCTTCCTTAGGGCCGAGCTACCAAGCTACTTGTATCTAGGCCGAACTTCAAGATGGCCGAGCTTCTACCTTCTAGAAGCCTTTCTTGGGGCCGAACTTCTTGTGGGCCGAATTTTACTTCCGAGGCCCACTTATGTTGGGCCTATAGTTTGGGTTTGGATGTTGGGCCGTATCCGATCAGGTATATTTCCGCCCCCCTCACTAATACACAGACTCGTTTTGAAACCAATAAATAATAGGAACAAAATGGTCAAACATTGTCCATGTTAAATTTGGAAGCCTAACTAAAAGTCAAAGTAATCGTTCTAATCTCATAAGTTATGTGAATGCATTATTATGAATATTAACTGTTCATTTAATCCTAATTTATGGTGGAGAAAAGTTTCTATTTCATATGTATAGAGTAAATCTAACTTTGATTGCACCCTATGTAAGGTCAAAACTAGATAAAAGATCAATCTTATTATGTTAATGTGAACAAAATATTATCGTAATGTATAATTAAAAGGCATTATTTATGCATCAAAATATATAATCTTACAGAAAATATTTTTCGCGCAAGCATCGTCATACAGAAAATATTCTTTTGTACCAACAAAAATATAATCTCATTTGAAATCAATCTTTATCAATACAAAACATCGGAGTTTACTGACGGACGGTTGTCCATCTGCCATTACCGAAGGATTTCTGTCAGACGTATTGTTGGTAAAATTTTCGACGGATCTCCGACGGAATTTGGCACGATGTGTACATGCCAAAATCATCGTCGTATTCACGATGATCAATTCTAAGTATATTTAAATTGAGAAATTTAGTTTATCGACTAATATGTATCTGACGGTATAACCGACGGACTACAATATGACAATAATGGTATGATTAATTCAAATTCGAATTAATAAGAAATTACCGATGGACTGCAATCTGCCGGTAATAGACGTTTTTGTCGGTAAAATAAAAAATTAATATATTTTGAGTTAAATTAGAATTCAATATGCTGACTTTTACTTGCGGTTACTTGTTCGTTGGTAATCTGTCACTAACTCCGAAATCAAGAACCCTAACTCACACATTCACTTCTCTAATCTCATGCTGCCTCACTCGTTCCACCATCTCCCTCGTCCTAACGCCTCCAAAGCCGTCTCTCGTCTCCTCTAGATCCATGTCCTACCGCTCCTATCTTCGCCACGGTCCTCTTTCTGCCCGCATTCAAAACTGTATGTTTTTGCTATTACCTTTTGTTTTGATATGATTTTACATCTATGAATATATGAGACATGATTTATGAGACATGATTTATGAATTTATGTATTTGGTCATGCATTAGATTGGCTTTTTTTTTAAGTTTGTTTATTGTGTAAAATTCTCTGAACTATTGGCTAGAATGTCACTATAGAAAATATGATAAATGAGAATATTTTTTACTTTGTTGATTTGTTTGATCTAAATGATGTATATTATTTGTGTATTTGATGTTTGTGAAAATGAGATTAAGAGAGAAGATGGTGATTATGGCTATGTATATAATATGTGTTGGTGGTTTAACTATTTTAACCTAAATTATATGTGTTTATTGACAGGTGTTTTGGCTATTAGCTTTGTAGGTTCCTAATTTTTTAACATATTTATGAACTTTTTAAGATGAACTTTTGTTATGAGATCGAGGCTTATTATGAGAAGCCCCAATCCGATAAGCCCTTATCTGAGTTGAAAACTTCTCTTTTAAGAAGATTGGATGTCTTCTAATAAGAAGAATGAGTTTATTGGAGAAAATGTGGCTGTGATAAAAAACATAGCATATGGAGTCTGACCTAATAATAGTAAGCATGGAATTTGATTATTTTGTGATTAAGTTTAATTATATGATGCTAACAAATTATATCTTTGTCGGGATAATTCCTTGCTGGAGAAAATATGGAGTGATTCCAAAGAGTCAAATGAAGCGAAAGAGTCGGAGACAAAGAAGTAGAAGAAAAATGATGATGAGAATAATATAGAATTTATATCCCAAAGAGTCAAAGGTAGAGGAAGAGTCAGAGGTAAATTAAGAAATGAAACAGAAGAAGAATGATGATGGGAGTATTATAGGATTTATAGGTTCAAATCTTTGAATACAAGGAATAACTTATATGCTTTTTCATGCAATGCTTGGTAGGAAACTTTTTTTACTCATATGTTATTTGTATTCATAGATTTCATAAGTTTAGAAAGTTGCAACTGTAAAAAATTGAACTTGATTTTGTTATTACTTTATTGGTTTATTTATTGTTATTTCAAAATTTTTAGTTTATCTATTATTATTTTATGTTTGTTGGTTTTGTTACTGTGTTGATTTGTTGAAAATAGTGGTTGTAACTAAACAAACAAATAAATAAAAGCAAAAAACACCAATCAAAAATAAAATCGGGAAGTTATCCGTCAGTAAACCAAAAGATCGAAAGAAAATTTTACCAGCGGAAAATTATCCATCGGTAAACCGACGGTAAAGCCTGCCTGATGTCAGTTGTCGGGACGATATTTTACTGACGGCACAAACCATTGGTAGTATATGCCGGTAAAACTTTCCGACGGCCAAAATTCGTTGGTTTTTTAACGACGTTGAGTAAGTCTTTCGGTAATCTGTTGGAAAGATGATTACCAATGGATTATAGGAATTTACCGATATAAAAATTGTCGGTAAATCCTGCATTTTTTGTAGTGTATTATGCATCAATAATGTGTGATGGACTTATGGACTAAATTGATTTCTCGTTAAAAAAAATAAGGATGATTTTCATTTTGTCTTTTATGTCTTATAAAATCATTGAATGGTTGAGTAATCGTTTCAAAAAAGCTTTACTACCCAGTTCTGGCACATTAACTCGTGTCAATAGTGAGTACTGGAGCGTTTTTGAGATTAATTTAACTATATAATGAGAGTTGGTATTTGCTAATTAAGGTTTAATAAAAATTGGAACCGGCAACATTTTTTAATTATGTATTAAATATGATTACTATTGAGGACAGAACAGACGACAATCCGCCACGATTCGTGGCAGGTTCAGCTCCTCAAGGTTTAAATCGTCTCATTTTCTTTCTAAATAATTGAAGTTGATTTTCTTAAAGTGATGTCGCATAAAACGTGTGCATTAAAAAAAAACAAAAATAGATACAACTGGTAGAACATGTGGAAATCCCCAGCATGGTTGGACCAATTGGCTTAAAGTTGAGTCTGTTGTTGAGTATTAATTTTCATGATTTCTCATATGATTCTAACGTATATAAATATAGAAATACGTGTAAACTAATATCATGTGACATAAATCATCTTTACCGAAGGTGATGTAGTTGAAATAATAAATTTTCAAAATTAAATAATCTGAGTGAAATATTTTATATGGTGACTGAATCATAACATGTGAAAATTCCCAGCATGGTTGGACCAATATACACTGATTACTGATTAGATACAGCTGATATTAATTAATTAGATATGATATGGATGCGATCTTTGATATCAAAATTATACTCCTACAAACGACGTTTTTGTTCAGTTCTATGGACTTTTTTAATCGTAAAATAATATTGTATTTAATATTATATTTTAGATTTGAACGATATAATAAAGATTTGATTTTATCATCATAAATCATGATAGAAAGGACTGACTACTTTTTCGAATAAAATGAATAAAAGGGAGGATATGCCGATATGGGCAGTTTTCTAGAAAGGTGTTTTCCCTATCGACTGTTGCCCACATAATATTTGAATGACGACAGTTTCACAAAGCAATTTCAAAGACAGCTCAGCTCCTTACGTTTATAGATATTATCACAGTTACTAATAGATTTTAATCAAATAAATTTTATGTTTATTAAAAATGGAAATATCAAATATAAAGATGCATTTACAAGGAACTTTACTATTAGACTACCACATGCTATCATGAAACTGTCACTTTTATGTAAGTGAAAACTCATATAAAGTTTTAGTTTTATTATAATATTATTCTATTTAAGTAGGAAATAAACATAATAAATCTGTCATTTTTACAGTTTTGGCCCCTCTTCTTTTCTGAGACAATTCATAGCAGTGGGTGGGTGGGGTAGATTTTTTATTTTATATAATTTTTATTTTTTCCTTTTCTTTTGATGAATTATTAAAACATGTAGGTCTATTTTCGTTTTCGTTTCTATTATCTTGTTGGCTCTTGGTAGACATATATAATGCAACAGCTATATACATCTGCATCGAGATACTGTTTAAATAATTGCCAGAATTACTATTATAGAAGGTTAAATTTTTATGCTTTTAGAAGGAAAAAAGTTAACCTAATGGAGCATGTGTGTGTTCGACACCAGGAATAACCATCCTTCATTCTTTTATTTTATTAAGGGAACATTCATCTAATTAGGAGATTTAGGAAATAATCAATAAATTATATAAATTCATGAGAAATAAGATATGAATAAAAGTACCATTCATTAGTGGGCATGTCTTTATCACAATTGGCAATCATAATAAAATGAAAATACTGAATGTAATTTATCTTAAATAATCTTCAAATTACCTTTTCAAGATATATTAGTATCATATTTTTATTCAATATTAAAATGATTTTATCTTACGAACACAAGAGAAATTCAAATATCCATCTAGTACTAACTGTTATGTAAGGTGGTCTTATTTATATAGGGTGTAGTGCTTTAATTGATATTATATATATATATACCATATATAATTCTCTCAAAAAAAAAATAGTGAGTCCCATATATTTCTACAAACTTGTCATAATTAACTTGAAAATTTACTTATTACAGAAAATTTGTGAATTATGTATAAATTACTAATGAAATGTTTTGATGTTTTTTTTCCTTATTTAAGTATTTTATATTCAATTTTATGAAGTTCTATACATTCTTGAGTTTCAGCAGGATTGTTGTATAAATGATCGATGAATTCTTTAGCTTTTTATGAATATTTAATTTACAAGAGTAGCTTTCTTTTAAATTATCTATCGCTTTTTTCACTGCTATATTTGGTGTGCAATGGGTAAATTGATGTTTATGGAAAATAGTATATAATTCACATAGGAATGTTGAAGCATATTTGAGAAACCAAGTGTGATAAGCATATATATATGTCTACCACTAAGCCGTTCCAAAAAAATTGTGTACATAAGTTTTTATTAACTGATTTAAGTAGGTTAATGGATATAAATTTTGTAAAACAATTAGGATGATTTTGTCACAATGACAAATAATGGATGTGTTTGCTTTTTTATCCCTCTAAATATGAAGATAATATAATAAGATATAAATTTATCATTTAAATTGGGACCACATTTTTAATACCTTATTTGTTTTGAATAATAATATATTTTTCGCACTCTTTATATTATTCTTATATTATCTTATTTACTTTGCATGAGATTGATGATTAAACATGAAATCTCTAAATTGCTCTTATTATATTTTATGCATTACACATTTAGAATAAGGGCTTAAAGTGATGTGTAATTATTTGATAAATTGGAGGTATAGAAGTCTTTTAAACAAAAAGATAAAATGTGGCATAAAATTATACCATGCCCAACAAAAATGTGTTGCTCAAAATTATATATAGAATATCTGGATTTTTTATTACATCAAAGAAAATAAGATACAAAATGATAAATGTGGTTTATCCTTTTTTTATACCTCAAAGCAAAAGCAATCAAAATATATTACCATGTTATTGCTACGTAATACTATAAATGGATGAAAAGAATGATTAGGGGTTGTGGTCTAATCGAGTCTTGCCTAATTAAGTAGTGCTAAGTTTAGTTTTGACTCGGTTATTATATTGCGTTCAGTTCGACATTATTTATGATCATGTGCTTAATCGAGCATAATTAAAACCTAAATGACTTTCTTTAATTTAGATTTTGATTTAAATATTAATTTTTTTAAGAGAGATCTTTAAATGAGTATATGTAATGTTAAACCTCTTTCTTGAAGATATATAGATTAACTATATTTCTAGAAATACGAATTAACGAGAAATATGAATTCAAAACTCTTAAATTCATATCCCGTCACTATTATTTCTTTGGTGTATTTTTTTTATCAATATTTCATAGCCGTTCAAAATATAATTTATGTTTTTCTAACAAAAGAAATTAAATTTAATTATCTTATATCCATTAAAAGTAGTACTCCTTCTGTTCTATTGGAATAGGCCCAAGGTCCAGACATGGATGTTATGAAAAAAGTAATTTATTAATTAATAAAATAGAGAAAGAATATATTTTTTATTAAAGTGTACTTGTCCAAAAAATAAAATTGAGAAATGTTAATTTCAATTAATAAAGTAGGAGAAAGACAAAATAAGTGCGTCATAAAGATATATAATAAGTTATATTGGAATTTACATATATTGATTTTTTTTATTAAATAATAATCTATTGATATGAGATGTCTAAATAAAATAGGTGACCAATTAAAATGAGACGGAGAGTAAATATAATTTTTATATACACATAGATTACACAACCAAGAACCAACCACTTCAAATCAGTCATGAACTTTGTTCAAAAAGAATCTTGAGGATCAAATACAAATTAATCTAAAATGTTCAAAAAATTTATGTTGCACACAATTCAATCACAGAAAACTTCGTCAATAACAGCATATAAAAGAAATGATATTAAAGCATATTTTCCTGATAGAAAAATATTAGAGAATTTAAATATAGTTAAATCAAAAAATCAATTTATTTCAAATACAAATAATTAAAGAAATGAGTGTAGATTATACAAATTGAAGTTAGAAATATGTAAAAACAAATATGGTCAAAATAATTTCGGTGCCGTTCAGTGGGATTTAAATTCTTCAAACATTAATGGGGTGCAAACTAATTATGGTTTGTACTGTCGTCGCACATGTGATAATTGTCAGAATTTTTTTAGAGAGAAATTATAGTTCGAACTATTATTGTATATTTATTTTTTATCCTTATAAATAGAGGAATTAATATAATAAAGTATAACTTTATCACTTAAGATAGAGACTATATTTTTATATTTTATTTATTTTAATAATAATATATTTATATATCTCATTCTTTATATTATGCCAACTATATAAAAAGTTATATAAAACAATAACATTCTATTATTCTACATGGTTGTCTCTCAATGTTCATTTCTAAAAAAATATATCTTTAAAAAATAAATTAGTATTTTATTTTAATATGTAAAAAAACTATAGTTCAGCTCAACTCAAACTATAGTTCAGCTCAACTCAAAATTATATAGATTATATTATATAATTTAAAAACCAAACAAAGCGATCTAAAACTGTTGGATGCAACTATTGTTCAATATCATAACCCTTTTCATCGTCAATATACCTTCATCTGAAGATATTTCAGTACAAACATTTTCATTATTTTTGGGGCTATTAGCAATCAAATATACGAATTATAGACCAATTGGTCAATCTTTCTCATGAAAATTGAATGTCGTTAAAAAATACATAAACTTTGAGTGTGTAGTCAACTTCTCACAATCAAGTATTCCGGCAAAATTAAATCCTACATTGCAGATCGAAATGTCTACGTGGACTCGCCGGTCATTTACCTAAACAGAGTCGTGTAGAGAAGCAAAAACCGTTTCATGAGGTAAATTACGATTAATTCAATTCTTCTTATTCTTCTTCTTCTTCTTCTTCTTCTTCTTCTTCCTCCTCCTCCTGTCATTTTTCTTCTTCTTCTTCGTATTCCTACCATTAATTATTGAGATAATGTTCTTATTATTGTTGTATTTGTAGTTTGATGATCGCAAATTCTTTTGATAGATTGATTCGACTCTTTCTCCGAACCAACAAAACTTTTTCCGGAGGTTGAACATTCAAAGAGACAACTTTGAAAAACAAATGAAGTGCAAAAGAATGATGAATCCCTAAAAATCGAACAAACAAAACTCTTATCACTGTAAACATGTAAAATTGGGACCATTGTACCCACAGACAAGAATAGAGGACCGTTGTATCTCCTTCCAAAAAAAATTCTCCAAGTTTCGAAACACTAACTTAAGTGAACAACACAACAATGCCATAAAAATTTGAGAAAACTGGGTCTATCTGAACGACATTGCTCCACCGCACTTTTGGAGATTAATGTATCAATTGAAGAATGGGGGACCACTATATCGTCTTCGACTTTTTTTCCCAAGGATCGAACACACCCTCTTTTTTCTCTCCAACACTCTTTTGGTCTCTCTCAAATTTTCTGTCACTCTGGCTTCAAAATGGAAAATGGAACATTCTTCTCTCAATATGGAACGATTAAATGGTGTCATTTGGCCTTCTTATGCCATATCAGTTGTGTCTTTTGGCCGAACTGTCATGTCATCTCCACGTGGGATTTAATTTACCACTAGACATGCCATGTAGAATTTAATTTCACCGGAATACTTGACCAAGGAGAATTGGCTACATGCTCAAAGATGATGTATCTTTTCACCACATTCTAAGTTCGTGGAAAATACTTGAGTTGGCCTATAGTTCAAGTATTTAACGGCTAATAGCCCTTTTTCTAATTTCATACAATTACATTATCATTCAGACTTATATGATAGGTCCAGTCACTCCACTGCTTACTTTAGTGGATTAATTAATTTTGAGCTTATATGACCATTTTATCCTTCAAATATTCAATCATATATTTTATAAATTTATCATATTACTCAAACAAATATATATATATATATATAGGGGATCACTATTGTCAAACTAGTGCTCTAGATCAGAACTAAGAACAAACATACACCATTAGATGCAAAAATCAATGGCCATTATTTCATAAAATCGTGTATCATTATACATTCACAACTTGTATCAGCAAAAGGGTAAAAGGGTACTTACAATATCCATCGCGCTATTTTCGTGGGATTTGAATATCCAAGTCAATCCCACCAAATCAAAAAATCAATAACTTCCCCATATAGACACGATTTTTCATTGTAGTTGGAAGAGGAACCGTCATTTTGTGTTCAACATCTACAAACCGTCTTTTTGTGTTCAACATCTATCATCATTCGGCATATACAACGATTAACCTCAGCATATATATGATAAAAAATTATCAGCAAAACATCACATACAACATCAGCATATAATACGATTAACCTCAACTTCTATCATTACAATGCGATCTCAATATATTTAAACTCAATTACAACAATCTCAATATATTTAAACTCAATTATCACCATCACCATTATTAT
>JAYDZE010008949.1:0-10519 GCA_034509125.1 Monilaria moniliformis
GAGTGAGTTGCAGGCTGAGCGCGAAAGAAGAATGAAGTTGGAAGATGATATGAGGATGATGCAACAGATGGTCCAGCGGCTCATGGCTCAGCAACAATCCACCCAGTCGAGTCACACTCCCTCCACTCGTGATGATTCTGCAGAAATTTGATCTTAAACTATGTTTTAATAATTTAGTTGATTATTCGAATTACAACAGAAAACAGTACAAAACTTGAGACTTTTATTACTCTGTTAGTTTATCTATATTAATTAGCAAATCGTTTTAGCAATTTATTACTTTGTTGTCTTGCTTTATTTGTTGAAAACAGGTGTCGTGCCGTGACTAGGAACGAGAAAGAGGAAATAAACTGCTGTAATGAAAACATACAAATACCGACGGACAACATCCGTCGCTATTAGCGATGGACAATGGCTGTCGGTAATATTCATGCAGCGTCAAAACATTGCACCGACAGACGACGACCGTCGTAAATAGCGACGGACGGCGTCCGTCGGTAATAGCGATGGCATCATCCGTCGGTAATATCGACGGCCACCCACCGTCGTCGTCGATGGCAACAAATATTAATCGGCGAACTCTTTCTGTCGGTAGTCCGTCGGTGAATTTTTTACGACGGAGTCGTCCGTCGGTAATAATTTTAGCGACACGTGTATTCATGACGCACCGGATCCGTCGTTAAATTTTTTAACCGACGGATTAGAAGTATTTACCGAGGGATTTGTCCGTCGGTAAAACGCGCTTTTCTTGTTGTGAATAAGGGAAAGAAATTATATAAATGCGGATCAAAACAAAGAAGAAGAACTTACTGCAATCGGATAGTGGGAGAGTTGAAGAGCTTATCAATAGTTCCTTTAGGCTCTGAAGCTAGCTTGTTAATCTTGGAAAATGCCTCTCATATACGAGCACAATCAAAACGCAGTATGTTATGGCCAACCCATATTCTTCCTAGTGTGTAGAACATGGAATAATGATATTATATTAGAACTCAATAATCTGAAAAAAGAATCATACAAGGAAATAAAAAAAGGTGAAGAAAACCAATCTATTGTAAATCAACTTAAACACCGAAACTTTCTCTAAACTTGGTCAGAACTATACCAAGAATTCTAATCAAATGAATTAAGACACATTCTTTCATCTTTGAGATTATTTCATCTAATGTGCAAAATCCGATTGTAACTAAATCACGTATTCGAAAAGGTATAACTCCAAACCAGTAAACGTAAATCCTACTTCTCAAATATAGCCACAACTATAACAAACGACAATAGCAAATGCAATAAACACTCAAAATCTCAATGACGCGCCCATAAAAACCAGCTGGTGGAATACAACTTGTCGTTCTTAAAACACATGAACACAAATCTGAATCCCTAATTCCCGAGATAGCAAAAAATTACCCTGCAACAGGTCGTATACGAGATCTGCAATTTCAGAAAAACTCGGAGCAGAAATGACGGCGTCCTTGGTAATCCCATTGTAGTGGACAGAGATAGAAGTAATACGCGAGAGGTCAACGAGTTAGGTCAGGGTGGAGTAGCTCCGAAGCTCCACCAGCTTCCTGGGCAAAACAAAATGGCTCCACATTCCAAAATGGCGAAGCCCTGGCCAGTTCGAGTTGGAATAGTTGTCTCCAAGTCGAAGAACGCCATCTTGAAATAAAGCAAAATAAAAAGTAAAGGCAAGTTGAAATCTAATGGGAAGAACGAACGGTAATTAACTCTACAAATTGATACTAGAAATTTGAGCTTTGTGCTTTATAACATCAATGCGGAGGACTTTCGTATTATTTCCTGATTGAACGTTACTTTGAGACACTTCCAGCTACTTTCACTAAGAATGCCTCAGATCTCATTGGGACACCTTGAATATTGAACTAATGTAGAAACCTTTATTTATGACTAATATCATACACCAAAATACTTCTCTCCTTCGACTTGTCAAAACTCAAATTTTTATTTCTCCATTTAAGACTCAGAGAAACAAGGATTTCATTTAAAATTGAAATGAAATTTTTACTAATCGATCAAATTTGGAGATTGATCCCACCCGCAATAAATCATAATATTGGTATCACATTGATGTCTAAAAGTGTTTTTATATATATAATTTTACATGCAAATTAATTAATGAACTCAATTTTAAATGCATTTTTTTTGAAAGGTTGTATACTTATTTTATCCTTTTTGTTAATGAAATATCTTTTGTCCCGTGATTGAATTTTATCGAAATTGTTAGTACGAAACCCATAATTAGCAATCATAAAAAGGCAGTCCGGACAAAGTGACACCTTGTAACGTAATTAAACCAGATTTATTATTGACATGATTGCTTAAATCATATTTTATGTCAACTCATCGGCTTTGGAACATATTTATCAAACCTAAATTGCAACAAACCTTAGGTTTTTCAAACTATCCTCAGCTAACTTGGATTTAAATGTAATTAATGATCATACAATAATTCTTTCCGCCAAATCACAACAAAATGAGGCTGTTGATTTGTCTCCTTCATCCACTCCTTAACATTTCTGTTTAGGAGTGCCTACTTCTAGATTCCATTTGTTGTTTATAAGTTTCACTTTTATTCAATAAAGACAAACTACTACAAAGAATATTGAGTTCCTACTTGGTCAATGGACCTTTTTTTATTTTTTATTTTGGGGGTGGGGGGGAGGGGGGGCGGCGGCAAGGTGCTATCTCGAAAATCCTAGAGGATTTTATATTAATAAATATAATTTGTTCCTCCAAAACAAAAGGTATATATAATTCGAAAGTAGACGTTTGGTTAATTATTATATATAAATCTTATGCTGTACCTAAGTTTTATTTTGTATCTTACCAATACATACATGCATAGTAATATGAGTAGTAGATTAGGATACAATAATTCGAATATACAAATTCAATAGACTTTAACTTGGAAGTTCATCTATTAATATATAAATTAAAGGGTCGAGAATATTGCCAATCAACACCAACCGAAATCCATGCCATACCATCCCCATTTTAGTCCGTTTCTAGTCTTCTGGCGTTGTTTCACTTTTTTCATTTAAGCAGAATATAAGATTATTATATATTTCATCTTAGAAGTTCTTCACCACAGACATATATCATTAATCTGTGAACTTAAAATTTGGAAACATACCCGAATTAGAATTGACATTTGTCATTGATCTGAAGCAATGAATTTGGTTGTTCTCCCTCTTTGCCTTTTGATTATCACACCCAACGTTCTTGATGGATTCTTATGTATTTATTTTTCTAAGTTAAAACTATGTCCCGTAAGATTATAAGGGTGTGCCTTTTATAGGCAGAGGCGGGACTCGGAACCAATTAGGTATGACATTATTTGGTTCGTCCATCAAGAAACCAAAATGAGCTTAAAACATTATAGTTATTGGGTTTAAACTAAATAACCCATTAACCAATTAAATCGGAACACATTAATTAATAGAATTAATAAATTAATTCTTACATAATGAAATTTAGGTATTATCACTTATAAATTAGAACAAGAAGTCTTATCTTGAGATGGCCAAATTAGTAGACATCATCTTAATTGAGATCATTGCACAAGATTTTTAAGAATTTCTCATTATATAGAAGAATTACACGACAATTTCCATTAAAAAGAAAAAGAACTAAGATTAGGGATTTCCCAACAAACATTGGTATATTATGTTATGGGTTAGGTCTAGGAAGACAAATTATTTAACTCAAACTAGTCCATTTTCAAGGTTGAAAGCTGTACACACATTATTTTTATGGAGACAAGAAAAAGTTAGTTCAAGATTGGTTATTAACTAAACAAGCCAGCGTGAGCTCAATTTCAATTACAAGTTTGAAAATGAGTACTCACACTTGGATTTGATTTAATAGCTCGTGAGCCTTAATACTTTGAAATAGAATAATTTATATTTGTATACCCATGAAGTATCGCTTTTGAGCCATGAAATTCAGTCTCCTAGCAAGCTATAATATTACCAATCCAGTGAGAAAAAAAATCACCGACAATGAAATATCAATGATTTTAATGGTCTTGCACTTTGCAATTGTAATTAAAAAATGGGGGTTGCTTTAAAAAATGAATATGGGATGAACAAGGAAAAGCGACATTTGGCTTGCAATTAGTTAAGGAGTCATTGCAACCTTATTACACACTCCTCCGCCACTCCCACCTTCTCCCCTCCAACCACCCCCCCTAAACCATTTTTGTATTTTACTGATATATATTATTAATTACTCTATAGTTTCATTAGTTGGTCGATATTAGATAAGCACTAAAAAATTCCACGCCCAATCAAAATCCAAATGTGCACCAAAAGGGTCTAAATCAATTCAAAAGAACGAAATAAACGAGGTCCGCTGTTGCAATTTTCACAATCGTAAATTGGTGAAAATCGTAACGTCGTCGTCATTGTTAGCCGGAGTTAGCATCTTTAAAGATCAAACCTTCTCTCCATCGAAGTTCTCAGAATTAATTCTCAGAAATTCAAGAAAGCCTCTGAGATTAGTTCAAAGAGATGAAGAACAATTTGAGCAGTAGCACGAGGCTCATACTCCTCCACCCCTACATTCAAAAGCAAGGCAGCTCCAACCGTCTATGGCTTCTCGCTCTAGTCTCCTTTCTCACTCTTGCATTCCTCGCCACCCTCATCTACACGCGTGAGTCGATTACCACAACCTCGACGGTCGCGGCCGTGGTGGCCGCGGCCAACCCCCGGCTGACAGCCTCCGTGTCGAGGGCCTTGATCCATTACGCCTCCAACTCCAACAACTCCGACCACATGTCCTACACCGACATAAAGCAGATCTCCGACGCCCTCCGGCAGTGCTCGCAGCCGTGCAACATGCTCGTGTTCGGCCTCACGGCAGAGAGCCTCCTTTGGAGGGCCCTCAACCACAACGGGAGGACCGTCTTCATCGACGAGAACCGCTACTACGCCGCCTACATCGAGGAGAAGTACCCGGAGATCGAGGCCTACGACGTGCAGTACGCCACGAAGCTGAGCGAGATGACAGACCTGATCGCGGCCGTGAAGGAGCAGGTGAGGAACGAATGCCGGCCGGTGCAGAATCTCCTCTTCTCCGAGTGCAAGCTAGGCCTTAATGATCTCCCCAACCAGCTCTACGAAGTGGAGTGGGATTTGATACTCGTGGACGGGCCCCGGGGCTACTGGCCGGATGCACCGGGGAGGATGGCGGCCATCTTCACGGCGGCAGTGCTCGCTCGGAGCAAGAAGGGCGCCAATCCTAAGACGCATGTCTTCGTGCATGATTTCAACATGAAGGTGGACAGAGTCACGAGCGATGAGTTTCTGTGCAGAGAAAATTTGGTGAAATCCACAGATACGATGGGCCATTTTGTGCTCGAGAGAATGGATAGCAACGCCGTACATTTCTGTCAGAACACCCATTCGCCGCCGTCCAACTCCTCCTGATCGGGTTTACTATACTTGCTGTGTTTTTTTTCTTAATAATCACTAGAGGATAATTTAATTGACTTTCGCATTTTTTGTTCCTTTTGGCATCTGTATCTTGTAATTTTCTATGTCAAATTCAAGAAATCTTTCTTCTGTACACCTTTCAAAGGAGAAGCCTATTCTTGTAGTATAATCAACAATCATGTGGTATTAAAGAGTTATGAGTGTTCTGCATTTTACACGTTTTTCATTTAAAATCAATTGTTCTCCAAGAACCACCAGTATAATTACACTTGCATAACAAGCACAGATAAATATATTCTTCATATAAAAATACAATCAAGTTGAATCAGGTATAGTAATACAATTTGAAGGTCTATTCCTCATCGGGAGCGACAAAATTCGACTACAACAAATAATTGGACACTCGGTCCATCTAAAAATTCGTGTGCCGTAAGAATTGAAGTATGAAGGATTAGTTACTTACCTTGCAACACTGCTAATACGAATTTTGAGGTAGTGTCGGGAGCCACAGTCGTGCTTAAGTTTGAGTAACAGATGATTTGTTGCGATTATCATCCGTGACAAAAAGAGGTATTCTGGCATTGAGCTCTCTAAGACGGTCGACTATACCATACAGAAATTCGAATGTCAGCTTGGATTGTCTGTTCAGATCCTCTCTTACATGTGGATGAATTCGGAACCAGTCCCCAAGTAACCTGTGCACGTGAGATCGGATCATCCTCCATGGCACCGGATGCTTCTCACAGAAGTTCAAATACTCCACCAATAGCTGAGCTTGATCGAGTTCCCCATCTTTGCATATTTCTTCATGACCAGACACCCATTCAGCAGTTCGATA
The DNA here is from genome assembly GCA_034509125.1 of Monilaria moniliformis. Lineage (NCBI taxonomy): Eukaryota > Viridiplantae > Streptophyta > Magnoliopsida > Caryophyllales > Aizoaceae > Monilaria > Monilaria moniliformis. The sequence goes on from JAYDZE010008949.1 coordinate 6,292, forward strand.
ACCAGCAAACAGAGCAGGATTCTCAAGCAGAGGCTCGGCTGAAAGGACCCCTTCAACCCCAGTCTCTTCCATGCATTGCCGCACATCTTCTATGTGCCGAATATTGCCATTTGCAAGGACAGGAATTCTCACTGCTTCTCTGACAGCCTTGATTGCTTTCCAGTCGGCCCGAAACTTCTTCCCATCTTTTTCATCTCTTGTTCTTCCATGTACTGCTAAAAGAGCACATCCTGCTTCCTCCAACATTTTCGCATATTTAATTGTATCTTGCAAATCCGGGAAGATCCGAATTTTGCATGAGACGGGAACATTAAGGCCATTAGCTAATTTTTCCACCAGAGACTTCACAAGAGGAAGATTATCCATCAGGAAAGCTCCATAATATCCTCGTTTTGCAATACGCTGGGGACACCTAAACAAAAAACAAAAGCAAGATAAATTTTTTATTCAGATATGAGTGCCAATAACCAATTCAAATGCAGGAAAAAAACTAGAATCGGGACAAGGTCGAGGAATGCTAAGAAAAATAGAAAAATTCTTCCTTTTGCATTGTATGTATAGCTTGAATTATGTCTCAGGTTGAATTAAAGATTAGTAGATTTTATCTCTTCCCTGAATGGGCATGATAATTTTGGGATGTGATGTGAAAGAATCTCTTACTTCAGGTTTACAGTAACGGATTGGAAAAGATTTTCACATATATATTTTGTTAAAAAGAAATCAAATAAGTTCTTGTCTTAGGCCACTCAAAAATTGAAAATATGGAGGATATGAAAACAGAAAAATATCAACAAGAAAGAGAAGGACTTTGCCCAAGTATTTCCATCTCTTATTATGTTCCCCACATTTGCACACAATGTGTGGTTTTCCTAATAAAAACAAAATTCTCCAATGATAACTATCAATACACTTCACCAATGGCATACTAGGAATATTAGGTGCCCTGGTATATGATGCTAAATTTTAGCATGTAACCACTTGCATTGCACGCGTGAGGCCCAAGGTGCATGAGGCTATTGTCATAGTGAGGCCAATCAGTAAGGTGCATTTCGTGAGGCCAAGTCCATAAAAAAGGCACACAAAATCTTGTATTCTTTAGTATTCGGGTCTATTTGGGCTTTTTCTTCTTTGTTACAATTTAAACATGCTGCAAGGTAGCTTGGTCTCATTGATAGTGATTAGGATTTCCAGAAATCAGGTAACACAATAAGAAAGCCTTAAAGTTGTCTGTGATGCTTCAAAATTTGAGATGAGATTTTGTTCCTAAAGCAAACTGAGGCCTAATGTACTAAATCAACCAAGGGTAAGAACATCTCCCCCACACCTACACCAAGGGTGTTGCCTAACAAGTTGAAAAGTCAAATGGGCGTCCTTCTATCAGATGTGGACTAATAATCCTCTAGTACTGGCATAGTGCTATGAACTATTCACTGATTCCGACTCAAAACATGACCATAACAGATTCCTTACATTATGGTGCAGTTACAATATCAAAATAATTTCCAGTCACTTTAAACTGACGTCACACCCTCTCTATTCAGGTCATGTATGCATTCTCAAAGATCGTAGTACAATACACTTGTTATAGAGATTACGCCATATCAGTTTTAACTAACCAGAATTTGATTGGATGTGTTATAATTGTAACAGAATGCAAGATTGTGCTATGTGTGTTACGGCTGAAATACCATGGTCTAACTGGAATTGGAAAATAGTTCACGGGATCTTGTATACTATTAATTGGTCAATTATGTACTATATATATCAATAAATACACAACAACTATAGATATATTTATTTTATATATTCCACATATAAATAATTACATGTCTAAGGTATTATTTCAATTCTAATTCCAATCATGATTTCATTTATAATGCTCTCACCTAATTGCTCTCATTTTAATCCTACAACAAAGAAAATTCTCACTAATAACGATAAACCTAATTCCAGAATTTCACCCTTCCCAAACGACACCAAAACAAATCTAAATGGTTTGTAATTAGCTCTTCAAACAAAATTAAACAATTACCCAAAATTAATGTCAACGTAGTCGCAGTAAGCCTCAACTTTCTGCGCTGCCTCCAGTAGAAGATCCGGATCATTCGCGCAGAACTGCACGAACAGTGGCCTGTCTTCCTGTCAATTCCGCAAAAAATCAGTAAAAACAAACGCAATCAACAAACTAATCAAACACAAAGTCCAGATCCAGTACAACATTGAGACATGCCTTACAAGTGCTGAACTCTTGTGAACGGTATTTTTCGTTTTCAGAGAAAATTCTGGAATGGAGCATAGGCGTATAGGCGGCTTGGGCGCCGTACTTCCGGCAGAGCAGCCGGAACGGCAGCTCGGAGTTGTCGACCATGGGGGCGACGATGAGTTTTGGCCGACCCAGCCCGTTCCAATAAGCCCAGGCCCGCTCGATGCGGGCCTCTCCGGTCAGGTATCCATTCGGCCGGCTGAAAGCGGCGCCGAGCGGCTCGGACGGCGGCGGAGTAGTGATTTCGGAGGAGCAGAGGGCATCGTCGTTTGTGTCGTGGCCGTTTGTCGGCGGAGACGTTGAGGAGAGGTTTAGGGTTTGTGCAGCCATGAATGGGTTTAAAATGGAATTTGAAAGTTTCTGGTTGGGGTTGGGCGTCAATAGAGAAGCACAGAGATGTCGTCCGAATCTCATTGGCTAAAGGAGGTGGCGGAGGTTTGAGCCATGGTGGAGTGCATATGGTTCGTGGGTTGCCTGGCGAGGGTGGTACTCCTTTATTTTGGGGGAAATTGGTAATTAGGGTTTTAAACTTTTAAGGCCCGAAAGGGAGTACAATTTTAGGTGGAAAAATTGAATTATTTTGACGTAAAGTTGTTTTGAAATAGCAAATTTCGAATACAAAGTAAGAAAGTACTGGATTCTTGAATTTTTGGGGACTTAAGTCCAATTTTATTTTGTTACTATAACGTAAATTTGTACGTGCGGATGTGATTTTCAAAATTTTGTAACATTTATAGTGTAGAATGATGAGATAGATATATTATGCTATATATTTTATGTTAATTATATTATTTTATGAATATATTTTTATTTAGTTCACATTAACATTATTTTTTTTATTTTTTTATTTAGTTTGATTTTAATATATTAAAAATAATTACTAATATTATTACATTTATAAATACTAATATAAAAAGCTAAGTACTTTAAGTTTCTGCCAAAAATATTGCTGAGAAGGAGTGTTGTCTCAAAAATTACAAAAATATTATTTACTCTTTTTCATATTTGACATAAAGCTTATTCTTGAGTCTTACGCCATGTGCTATCAAAAACTTCAGAAAATTGTATCAACAATTTTGAAATGAAATTGACGTATTAGACACTCTATCTGAGCAAATCTCTAGAAAAACATGTTCACCCAATTCAATTTCAAACACAAATCGACAAAAAATGAAACACAAATTTGACGCAAATAAGCACACAGATTTAGAGCTGAAAGATGCAATCGTGTTTGAAGCATAATAAAATAGAACGAGAAGTGAAAATCAAAGAAATACAATAGAAAAATGCAATTTGAGGTTTAGATCTATAAATTAATTGGAAAAAAAGTTTCTTGCCATATATCTTTCATATCTAGAAATAATTTTCTATTTCCAACCGGATAAAAGTGGAAAAAAAAATGGAGAAATATTTTTTATTCATGCAACATTTACAAGACATTTAATCACCAAATTCAGTTATTCATGCAACATTTAGAAAATTAAGGAAGGGGGAATATTTTGTATCAGAAGATGGGCTTCGAGGAAATATGAAAAAAGGGTTGCAGTTACCTGCCCCAGGCTTTATCTTAACATTGAGGCCCTGTTTGGTAATGCTGCTAAGGCCATGATTACATAATTAATCATGGCCCAATAGTGTTATATTGGGTGTTTGGTAGCCCACATGTCTTCTATCTCGGCCCGTCGGGCCGCGTTTATTTATCCTCGGCCCGCCATGAATAGTGCTGTTTTCTCTCACTTTGGCATGTTTCCCAATCGCAGGGGTAAGGTGCGATTGCGCACTGTTGGCTCCAGATTTCCTCTATACCCTCTCCTCTCTCCTCTCTCCTCTCTCTACGTAACTCCTCTCTCCTCTCTCTCTCGACCGTGCTCTGTGTTTCCGGCCTTGCTGTGTTGCACCTTGTGGCTGCATGTGAAAATTGGGGCTTCGATTTCTCCGATCCCCTTCGATTGGGTTTTCGGATCT
>JAYDZE010008960.1:0-10517 GCA_034509125.1 Monilaria moniliformis
TTAACCGATAACCGACATTAATCGGTTCGGTTATCGGTTAACCGATAACCGATTAACCGTTTAAGCACCCCTAGTTCTAAGTGTCCATTCGGGAACGACCAAGTATGATGGTAGATGAATCAAATATTTTTGCTCAATTTGAGATTCAATTCGTATTTTTGATATTCGAACTCGAAATTTTATGATTCGAATTTTAAGACAAATATTTATTTTTGATTCAATTAATATTCAAATGCAAATACAAAATTATGATATACGATTAGATTTTTTTTTTATCTAAAACAATTATGACATTATATAATTAATAATTGAAAATTTTAGAAAAGAAAAAATGTAAAGAAACATACTATATATGCATAATGTGAAATTCTCTGTTCCAAAAAAGAAGACGACACAATTTTAAAAACTAAAACTTCGAATTGAAGTAATTCTACCATATCCATACCTAGGATTGTAAGTTAATCCAATAATTTGTATTCTGTTTGATATTCGAATTTTAGTATTTTTATTCAACATATATTCGACTTGATTAATAATAAATATAAATACAAAATCATAATATTCGATTCGATTAAATTTGATTACAATCCTACGTCCAAGTAGTGAAGACTCTCAATAGTAGCATAAAGGTATAGGATTCAATCCCCATAGAATATAGATTCAAAGAATACAAGTCATAAAAATAAAATATAAATAAAAAGTGCCTTTTAATTCAAAATAATTTAACGCATAATCCCAATAGAATGAATCCCCTATACTAGTAAATGTAATAAATTATTAAAAAACAAAACCTAATCGATACCATCGATTTGTCAGTTAATTTAGTTTATCAGTTTTTTTTTTTTTTTTTTTTTTTGGGAATATCACTCTACTAAAAATTGGGAGATCATGGAAATTGTGTTACATTTTCATACGATCATACATGGAACACTTCAATCAAGATAAATGGCACACAATTTCATCAAAGTCTCAGGAAGAGCCTAGTGTGGATATTGGAAAACTGTTGCAACTCTAATGCTATGAGCATGGCGATCAACACAAATAATTGAGAAATAGAGTTTGGTCTTGTTTAGTGTTTGCGTAGTTACCTTATAGCTCGAGCAAGATGTGCAAGATACGACTGATGAAACTGGATTCTCCCGACATCGTGCAGCTGGAAGTTATCGTCTTTCTCAGCAGGATACGAAAAACCTGATAGTATCAAATTCGGATCAGCTTCTACACCACAAAGCAAAGCAAAGCTAAGCTAAGGACACATACCATTTTCAGTGACAAACATTGGCATGTTGTTGTATCTCTCCTTGATGTAGTCGACTATATCTTCCATGCCGCTTGGGACCACAAAGAATCCAGCCATTCCAGTCTGCAAGAGAGGAATGGATCGGATAAGACGTTCCTCAGTTAGCAACCTAATGCAGATCAAATAGAAGTATGTGAATTGAGTAATACCGGCTCCCCAATTGGAACACCATCGCGTTCTCCACTAGTGTAGATGAATCCACGGACTGCACGGTCACTACCTTCACTGCAGCTGCTGTCGTTGCATATGCAGCTCGAGTGGATGCAGTTCTTTGCATAGAGTGTGCCATAGTGGTTTATCCCAATAAAGTCTATGCTCTTGCTCAAGAGCAAGCTTTCCTCTGCAGAGAATCTTGGTAGTTCGCTTCCATGGATTTGCCTCATTTCTGGAGGGTAATCCCCAAACACGAGAGGATCCAATGTCCTTTTATCAATCAAACAAGCATCATACAATTAGAAGAAACAAAGAAGTTTACACATGTTTCCTCTTTTGTTGATTTTAACACTCACCAAGCAGTGTTAAAAGCCAATGCCCGATTTGCAGCTTCCTTATCGTTCTCATCAGCTGTCATTGGCACGTACATGAAAGCAGACACGGTGATGCCCAGTAAACCGTCCAGTTTCGACTGTGTCAAGATCAAGATCACTTCATGCATAAGGAAAAGAAATTCCTTTTTGCAGCTTTGCTACATCATATTTTAAGTTTGTTGATTGATTACCTTAAATCTCTCATTATACAGCTTAGCAGCTTGGGCATGTGCCAGCAGCATGTTGTGAGCCACAATCAGAGGCTCAACATCGGAATTCCCACTGGTGCAGTCACCAAAAGGAGGCGAGCAACGATGGGGTGGAAACACCGCCCTTTCATAGGCTAACTCTGCATAAATGTTTACCTCGTTGAATGTCATCCAATGCTTCACTCGATCAGCAAAGCTTCTGAAACATACTTCAGCAAAATAGACATACTCCTCTCTGTCAAACCATAAGTAAAAAAAAAAACCATAAACGAGCAAAACCTTAAACACAGAATTGATCACCCTGCCTAAAGACGACATATCCTAACAAAGAAATGGATGTATGCTTACTGCATCAGAGGGCTCAGCCAACCCCCAAATCGCTCTTCGAGTTCTTGAGGGAACTCGAAGTGGAAAAGTGTCACAAAAGGCTGAATGCCTGCATTCCAACTTTATCATGTATATCAAATCAAACAAACTGGTTTACTCAATCAAAGTAATGAATAATCACAAGGGCACCACTTAACACAATACCTCTAAGTAGGACATTATCTATAATCTTGCTGTAAAAGTCGATTGCAATTTGGTTAATCTCACCAAGCTTGCCTCCTACATTCATAATCACAAAGCCCTTTGTCACCAAATCGGAAGGAAAAAAAAATCTAACAAGAAAATGTAAACTTCAAATCAAGATGTGAAATATCATACTAGGAAGAATTCTACTCCACGAAATCGAAAAGCGGTAAGCAGTCAACCCTAGTGATTCCATTATCTCAATATCTTCCTGGGATAATTAATAATAAAAAATAAATCGACAATAAACCAAGAACAGAGGTTATAGGATAATAAAGTGGCAGAGGTTATACCATGAAACGATGGTAGTGATCATCAGCTATTTCAGCATTACTCCCATCTATGACATTTCCTGATCATTTTTTCAGCAAAACTTCAAAAGTGAAAATCCACAAACAAAAGTATGAAGAAATTAATAAAATCTCAGCAATTATTATCCAACAAATAAACAAGTTATTAGTTATTACCATCAATGTGGCAGAAAACATCCCAGTTGCTTAAGCTCTTCCCATCTTCATGAAATGCTCCTTCCACCTTAAAAAAAAAAAAAAAGATTAGGATCATGTCAGCGACGAAAATATCTTCTGAAAAATAGAAAAACAGAGACATAATAGAAAAACACAGACTTGATCTTCATTCAACTTCGATTTATTAATTGTATTCGTTTCCTTCCATTTCCTGCAGCAGGTGGGCTTCTTTTTTTATTTGTATTTTCTTGTGGGAGATATTTTTTAGTTTGTTTGATTGTCAAATATCAATGATTTTTTATTTATAAATTTCATATGGCACATAAAATATTTCATTTGTATCAGTAACTTTTTAGCTGAGGAAATTACGGTTTAACATTAAACTTATTGACTTTAAAAAAAAATATATCCTGAACTTTTAAATAATTATGATTAAATTTCCAACTATTGACATTTTAACAAATATGTCCCAAACTATACATAATTACAATTAAATATTTGAGCTATTACAAAACTACATCCAATTTATGATCACGAAAAAAGTTACGTGTCTCGTCAAACGTTAAGGTGGATTTTAACAAATTTGAGCTAGTATGAAAGCAACATTGTTTGTTTCCTAAAATTCAACATAACTTTTCATGATTGAAAAATTACATTTTGGGCATATTTTTATTAATTTTGTGAAAGTTAAAATATTGAGTTATAACTATGTATAATTTGAAACATTTTAATTAATGAAGTCAATTTATACATGCCAAGAAAAAAACCATTCTCCTCTTAAAGCATGATTCTGAATTCCTACATGTCTCTTTTAAGTTTTAACTTATACACTGTGTCCCATTCTTTCCGAAAATGTACCAAAGAAGTAGATAAATTTACTCTAGAAATATAAAGAGAGTAAAAAAATTGTAATGATGATTTGATAATTGGAAACTTTATAAAATTCTATCATGGATTTAGAAAACAAAACACTTATGTAGATATAAAGTGTATTTATTTTTATTACACCATATCATAGTTGAAATCAATGATAATTTATAAATTAAGTTGGCAGTTCGAACAATGGCCAGATAAAAGAGATTTTCGAAGTTGTTCGAACAACGAATAGAGCAACTCATAGCCTTGCAAAGTTTGCAAATGCCTTGTTCTCGGTCAAGGTGTTGGACCCATGATTTTTCCAATTGATTGGAGGATATAGTGAACAACGGTTGTGTTGAATAAAAATTAATATATTTTCCTCCTCAAAAGAAAAATTATGACAGTATACTATAGTCCATAAAATAGTAATATAATAAATATTACCATGGCAAATAATATTATTATATATTATTATCAGTGCATATAGTACCATGACATAATAACATGAAGTCTATGTTTAAATATTAATTAATACAACATTTCAAAAATTATTAGTAATTCACAAATGAAGCTTATACACCATAAAATGTGATATATATACTATGGTATATAAATAAAGAATAAATTAAAATATTAAATTTTAACATCATACTACTAATTATGAATTAAAGTTATGAAATCATCGATATTATAGTTGAAATAAATTGACATATTGATGATAATATGTTGTGAAGTAGTGTTACAATTGAAAAGATACTTACTTTTATGGACGTATCAAAAAGATTAAAAAAATATTTTTTACAAACACAAGAAGTATATTTTATTTAATCTTGATTATAAATTTTCAAAATTAAATTAAAATATATAAATTAATAAAATTTCCCGTTAAATGAATTTTTCTACACATATTGAGAGAGTATTGAAAAGATTTGTAAAAGTTAAAATGACGTACAATTTGCTAATTCAAAGTACAAGATAATATCAAAAAAATTTGAGATAGGGGGCAAAAAAATTAGATTTAATACACTTTTAATTAATAATTAAAAAGAAAAGGAGAACTATAAAGATACATTTATCATTTCCTAAATTTTACTTATATAGTCAGCTAAATAATTTGGGTGGATGGTGACTTATATTGTAATGGGGAAAAAAGAGTTAATTTTCGATCATTCTTACTTTATTTGACACGTTAATACTTGGAAATAATATGGTAATATTTATTCAAGTTATCATTTTCACATGGTTTTGCAATTATAACACTAATTTTTTAGTCTTCTAGAATTGTATATACCCAAAATTTTCAAGTGAAATCACATTGTTTGTTGGGATAATATAATTCTACAATAGTTTTAGCATAATAAAGCATTAATACATTATTCAAGTTTCAAAAATATAAGATTCGTGAATTTTGATCCAAAAATTATGACTAATCAATTTTTTAATAAATAATTGGATGTGTCTGAGAAAGGCTAAAATGATGCTCTCTTATGACGAACTCATGCCTGAACAGCGTTGTTTCATTGTATTAAAAGAAGGGTTGAGAAGTAGAAAATACTTCTGCAATTTACAACAAAAAGCAATTAACTTCCTAATTTATGTTTTGCGCAACTTGCTCTCTATCATTCACAATGTTGGGCAAATAGCTCATTCCATCTAACGAGAAGTTAACATTTGTTAGACGGCGGCAGCTAACAGCTCCTTCTATCGTTCGTAATGTTATGCATTCCTAATTCTATATTATATTTCTTTCGAATATTTAATTTATGCTTTTTTAATTGCATACTATAATTTTAATAATTTTATGAACAAGTTATTGCGTTAAGTTCTCTTTTTAACTTGGGATCCTACGTGGTATTTCATATATCCTTTATTCATATTTATTTTTAACTATTCATTTTGTGCATTTTTTATTTTGTACTTTATAAAAAATTCCAATACTATATTGAATCTTTAGTGGTCATTGATTGAATAACCTCTATAAAAAAAATATTAGAAATAATACTAAAATATAATTCAATCCTCCATTCTACATGACATTCCTATATTTTTTTCATTTCTATTTATCTAAGTTCCCCATTTATCTCTCTATATTTTATATATATTTAAGTCAAAAAATTTATTAAGAAGTCTTATAATTTCATGATTTATGTATGTTGATGGATATACATACATATAATCAATATATCTATATTATTTAAAGATAATGCCAAAACACTCGTAACGTTTATAGCGAAAAATAAAAAGTTCTTTAACATTCATAAGGTTGGGCAAATAACTCTCACCCACGATTGTTAACGTCCTATTAAATGGAGGCCCAAGCTAAGGTGGTGAAATTGCTCTTAATATCACTCTACATCTATAACGTTTAACTATAATGCTAAAGCCTTCGCTCGTCGTAAGGGATAAAGTATGTGTGCCTTTTCACCTTCAAATGTGTGTTTTTTTGTGATTGTATTTTTGCATGGGAATGAGATTGTGATTTGTGATTTGTGATAATTCTTTTCGTTTTCTTTTTATTTTTATTATTATTTTGTATATTTATGTGTAAAAATATTAAAAATAGTTAATAGTATCTAATTGTAACCGAATAATATCAAATTGTGTACCAATTTCCTCAGTTTTTGCTAAAATCAAAACTTTAATTTTCTCTCTCTTTTTTTTCCTTTCAATTTATCATTCTTTGTAACACCGGTGGAGTTTAATTTCATTTTTTTTTGAAAAAAATATGCAGCAGTAATTAAAATCGACTTTTTCAGTTGTATTCTAATAAAAGTTTGTGATTAAAATAATGACTATTTTATCCAATTATCATCGAATAATATAATATCAAAACTTTAATTCTCTCTCTTTTTTTTCCTTTCAATTTTTTTTCTTTATCTTTTTTTTTAACACTTATTTAATTTAATTTCAATAAAATTGGTGATGAAACTTTGGGACTTTCAATGTGGTTGGTGAGGTTGTTGCCGGTTTGTTGGCCGGTTCATGGTTGACGATTGGGAATATGGACCGGTTCGGATCCATCGGCCCAAATTAGGGCCAATAAAGCTAAAGACAGTTTGGAAAGACGATGTCGCAAGCCTTCGTAAGATTAAAAATGGACACATCAAGGTACAATACATAATGCTATAGGTGCAATTCCTCATTGCAAAGTAGAATTCGAATCCATGAAATTGAGTGATCCCTTCTTTGTTCTAACTTGGAAAGTACAATCGCCGGAGAATTCACACGTGCGCAAACACACGCTCACACACACACATATACACAAAAATAACATATGTGACAAAGGATAAAGTGCTATAATTAACTTCATTGATTTTGTCTCACTTTTTTAGGGTTTTTGTGAGTTTATTATGTTGCTAAGATTTCTCCACACTAGTTGCTTTTGCTTTGATAATTTAGGGAAATGTTTGATATATTATATATATATATGATCTATGATGATATCATAATGTAGACATACAATAATAATTAAAAATCTTTTATATATCTCTAACTATTGTGCATTTCTGCCTCATAAAATGAGACATGAAATTTGTGACTTTAATCTTAGCAACGGGTTACAAAAGCAACGTGCCATCGTGGCTAAAGGTAATTTTGTAAATGTTACAATAGCGATAAAGTATAGTTGGTTTGAAATCAAACGTCTACATGTATATATTTCGTGTTGAGACATGACAGGACAACGAGATGCTCTCCGAGAAAGATAGCCTCCCAAAACGTCCGTTCCCGGATGGCTGGAAAGGCGAGCACGGCCTGTACGCGGTGGGGTTCACCCAACGCAGCCTTCTTGGGGCAGCCGTGGAAGCTAAGAACATTGCAAAGGACATAGAAAAATGTTGCAAAAGGAGTTTTTAGTTAAAAGTTATTTCTGGGGTTTGTAACCTATATATATCGCTAGTATATGATTTTATGTATATATAATAAGTTTTTGTCCAGTAATGTACAATGTAAACATAAAGTTCTAATCATTATCTGATAGGAAAAATCTTACAGCAGTACTAAATATAAACAATAGTTGTAACTACGTTTGACTAGAGGCTCTATCTTCCTAGTTCCACTCCACTATCTTAGCTCGATGTCCAGAGTTTGTACCCTAAGTGGCTTGCCATATATCCTCTTATTTAGATCTTCAGTCAACCTAGAGCATACTTATAACACCCTAAGCCACACTTATAATAAACAAATATGCAAAATGCTGAGAATGAGAATGCTGCCAAAACGTGTCACCCGGCGAAACTGATATGGTGTGAAGTCTGTATAACCCACGCCAACCAAATGTCACTTATAATTTACTTTTGAAAAATATTAGTGATTTATATGAGCCTCTTACTTCTAATTTCACATCATATAACAATAAGCATATTCTTTAACCAATACATGCAAACAATAAAAGATAAATATTAAAAAGAAGTTTGGTTTCTATATCCATTTTATTATATTGTGACAAATCAAACCTAGTACTTATCTGAAATTTCCAATATGTCAATATGATTTGACCAGTAGGTCCTATTATATCCATTGTAATATCATATTTATGACAAGACCATCACAAATATTCTTTAATTTCATGATTCATATAACTTCTCTATCATATGTATAATATTCTATACATCATAAAAAATTTCACATACATATTTATATCATATACTTAATATCATCTAAAACATATCAATTACATCAAACATATATTTATATAACACAATTATTTACATAATTCAAACATAAATAAGAAATTATATAAACATATAAAATAATAAGCTAGGTTTATATGAATTTTTCAGATCTGAAGAGAAGAAAACTTGTTGCAATGAACAAATTCACTAAAAATTGATGATTAGGAATGTGTGTATCGAGATAAGAATAGAACATAAATCCTGAATAATCTTATTATAATAAACAGAGAATTCAGTTTATTATTCAGAAAATACCTAGGCGATTATCCAATTGATTTTCATTCTTCCACTTAGAGGGGGCACCCTCGATTCTCGTATTATCTACGGAATTGTACTTCATCTCTAACCAAAATTCAATATATATATATATATACACACACACACACATATACATACATATATTTAAAAAATGGAACCTGAGTACGAATTCAGCTGCGGGTCCGATGCCCCGCACTGAAAAGCAATTGTTAGATCGAACACCGTTGCAGAGAGGAACGCAGATAAATTACGATTCATCTTATAATGAACTATATAAGATTTGAGAAATACAAAGAATCAACAAAATATATTAGCTAGGGTTTAAGGTTTAGAATTTAGGGTTTAAGGTTTAGAACTAAATATTAATTATTTGGGTTAGATAAATTCAGATTAGCGGAATTGCTCTCTTTAGGGTTTAATTTAGGTTGAATTTATCTGACCTAAAGTAGATTCCTTGAAAGTAGATTACTGAATCGACCTAAATTAAATATAAATAAATTAAACTCTTTAGGGTGTATTGTTTAGCTATAATTAATAATCTAATCTTAAGTTTATCTCTACTATCAAACACACCCTTAGTATTTAAGGTTTAGAAGTAAAAATTCGATTCAGATTAGTCAATCCAAAATTTGAATGCACACCCCTATTCAAGTCACATTTATAATTTTCAAAAGTAAGAATGCTACAAATCTGCATATATACTTTCACAACTCCCCAAATTCTTAATAACAACAAAGCAAGAATCCATAATAGAGATTAGCAGAATTGCTCTCTTCCAAATAGAAATGACAAAAACCCTGTCTAGCCTCCATCAAAATCACATCCTCATAAAAAAGTGCTTAGAGAGAGAGACTCAGTAGTCCTATATTTATGTATAACAGCCAACAGTATAAAAACGTTGTTTAATTGTTAATTAATCTTTTTTAAGTACACAGGTAATGATTAAACCTATTAACTGGGGTTTAGTTATTTATTTAATATTTATACACGCTGTCCAGAAGTGGAAAAGAAACCCAAATACCAATGTGCCGCAAAATATAAAAAATATCGAAATTCCGATATATCGTAATTTTCATATAGTATCAGAAAATTTCAATAAGTAACGACATAATTTTTTTATACCACGATATACCGTTGTTTACTGAAAATTAGGTATATATTGTAAAATACAGTATATACCAAGTTTTCGGTGTACCGCAATATATACTGGGGCCAGTCTCCTGTGCGCGCGCGCGAACAGTGCGCACGGGTCAAACCCGACCCGGATCCGGGTTGACCCGATCCAAACTTATTTTTTTTTTAAATTCACGCTAAAACCCTACAAATATAACAAGATTGTTGGCATAATTAATAATAGGTCCTCTAGCGCAGCCGGTAAGAGCTTCTTTCTAGAGATGGGAGGTCGAGTGTGCGTTCCTCATGCAAGGCGGATTTTTTCATCTTTTTGCCTTTTTCGTTTTTTTGTGTTTTTTTTCATTCTTTTACGATTTTTTAAGTTTTTTCTTTTTAGTTAGCTTTTTTTCGTTTCTTTTTTTATTTTATTCATTTTTTACGTTTTTTTTTTTTGAATTTTTTTTCTTAGCTTTTTTTAAATGATATATATGAATTGAATTAGTATGTGAATTTTTAAATTTAATTTGTATATGAACTTAATT
>JAYDZE010008971.1:0-10517 GCA_034509125.1 Monilaria moniliformis
AAGTCGTTGTAGTATAGTGGTAAGTATTCCCGCCTGTCACGCGGGTGACCCGGGTTCGATCCCCGGCAACGGCGTCTTTACTTTTTTTTTTTTTTTTGTTCAGCAAAAGAAAATGGAAGAAAGAAGTAGTTTACTGTTTACAATTCTCATTTTTCTTTCGGTAATCGAATTATGAACTGTAAGTCTGTAACCAAGTTATGTTATTCTCATCAAGCTAGCTTGCAATTAGGCCACCTCTTGCTCTTGGCTGCCATATTTGTTGATTCATATATTTCTGACGAATGAGGAACCAAGTTTTTACATATACGCTGGAGTGGAGTTCCATTGATGCAGTTCACCCATTGACCTATAGCATTTTATTTCTTTTGTGCTGCACTTTTTATATATATATATAGAGATGATGGTTTCGTTCTCGACCTAAAATGTTAGCTAAAATCCAAGAATTATGGGTTTGAATTTTGGATCTTAATCTGAAGATTAGGATTGGGAAGGTACACTGGGCGTTTACCCACCTAAACCACCCGCAGCCGTGGTCTTACTCAACCGCACCCCACGCCGGCGATTGACCGCGTGACGGTGACAGGTCAAGTTCCTAAATCTTTTGCTGAAGCATTCTCTTTCTCAAAATCACTTGGTAATTGATTAGCAGTTTAGTACCACTATTTCCCCAACCAGCACATAATGGCACAAATCTTTTCTACTACGGTCCTGGTTCTTGTAGATGAGACAACGGAAGGCGGCTACCTATGGCAGAGTTTAGGGTGTGCAGAGGTATCTCACAAATCTTTTCTACTACGATCCTGGTTCTTGTAGATGAGACAGTGGAAGGCGGCTACCTATGGCAAAGTTTCGATTCTCCAACCGACACCTTCATGCCAGGGATGAAATAGACAAAGCGGAATCGGGTGTGCAGAGGTATCTCACATCGTGGAGGAGTGCTGATGATCCTTCTCCTGGAGGTTTCTCAGTCAGGATAGAAAACCAGGGTTTGCCAGAAATGGTGATTTTCAAAGGGGAGAAGAAAAGGTACAGAAATGGCAAGGGGAATGGGATTCACTTCTCAGGTGTGCCGCGTCCGCAACCCAGCAATAATAAGGGGTAGCCCAGCAACTTCTTCACTTTCATATAAGAAGAATTGGTCATCTTTCGTTGGAATGTATACTATCGATTATCTAATTCCATGCCAACGAGCCAAAGAAATAAAGAATGACCTTGGATAGATATCCAAATCAAAGTCTCAGTTAAAATAGACTAGCTGAGTATACAATTGAAAGACCTCATGACTAGAGGAATTATTTTTCATGTGTTCTTCATTCGCTGAAAGTATCAACATTTTCTAGTATTAAATTGTTGAACTTTTCTCCAGTTTTACTAGACTTACGCGTGAATGAATATATAAACATCCACTAGCCGTACCATTTTTCCTGTTTTATTACAGTTTTATAAACCAAACATGAAGTCTTTGTTGGGATGCTTACATTTGTCAGCCAGTCATTCTGAATTGAGTCGATCTAGAGCTCCAATATATTTTCTTTTCATTCTTGAAGAATGACGAATGTCATGCTCACCAAAATCGTCTATAAGCTATCTCTGTTAATCATCCTCCTAAAACTAAAACTCGCTGTTTCTGTAGATACACTTCTCCCCAATCAAACAATAGCCTTTGGGCAGAGTTTGCTTAGTGAAAACCAAGTGTTTGAGCTGCACTTTATCAGTCCGGGAAAATACAAAAATGTGTTCTTGGGAATACGGTACAAAAACACACCAGATGTTGTGGTTTGGGTCGCAAACAGAAACAGGCCCATTACTGATTCACAAGGAGTCGTGTTTGCGATTTCCGGAAATGGAAGTGTTGTTATAAGCAGAGGCGGAAGCATTATCTGGTCAGGAAATCCATCAAGGGTGGCATCAAATCCAGTTGTACGGCTCCTGGATACGGGAAACCTGGTGCTTGTGGACAAGACGACGCAAGGCTACATATGGCAGAGTTTTGATTATCCAACTGATACCTGGTTACCAGGCATGAAAATGGTGGACGACAGTGATGCTGGTGTGCAAAGGTACTTGACATCATGGAACAGTACAGATGATCCCTCGCCTGGCGAATTTGTTTACAGAATCGAAAATCAGGGCTTGCCGGAGTTGGTGGTTTACAAAGGGAAAAACAAAGTTTATCGATCTGGAAAGTGGAACGGGATTCGCTTTAGCAGCTCGCCACCCTCCGGCAACTCTGTTTTCAACTCTACGATGGAGTTCAGACAAGGAAGGTTGATATCTATGCTTAGATCTTATGAAAGCTCGATTTTCTTGAGAGCTAAACTAGACGCGTCCGGTTTGGTCCAGCGGTATACTATGAATTCTCAAGGAGATATGTGGAATTACATGTTCTCGTTTCCACAAGATAGGTGTGGCGAATATGGTCACTGCGGTCCGTATGCAATCTGCAGGATCGAGAAAGTGCAGAGATGCGAGTGTTTTCTGGGATTTGAACCCGTGTTGCAGGATGATTGGGACCGTCAACATTGGTATGGTGGGTGCAGGAGAGTTGAGCCGTTGAATTGCACGGGCGGGGATAATTTTAAGAAGGTTGAAGGGGTGAAATACCCTGATATGCTCAAGTTTTTGATAAATACTAGCATGAGTCTTGGAGAATGTAAAGACGAGTGCCTGAAAAACTGCAACTGCACCGCAGCTGCTAATGCGTACGTTACTGATGGAGGCAGTGGCTGCGTGATGTGGCTCGGAGATCTCATCGATATCAGAGAAGTTCCTGGAGCCGATGATAACCAGAACTTGTACATTCGGTTACCAATTTCAACACTAGGCAAGTTTAGTTTTTTCAATCTTAAATTGTGTTTAATCACACGGTTTTACCTCTAAATTTTTTGTTTTGTTGTTGTTGTTCATTGTATGTTATTTGTCGGTGATACCACCAACTCAGACAAGAATGAGGAGAAGAAGAAGAGGAGAAGAAGGGATACAAAACTAATAGTGATATTAGCTACATGTGGAGTTCTTTTAGCAAGCCTTATCATAATACTTCTTATAACAAGACGAAAGAGGACAGGTATCAATGTCAACTTTAACATTAAAGTAGTCACTCAAATAAAGTTGAATCTGAGTTTTAGGAGATGTTTGGTACGACATAATGGAGGAATGAATGGAACGGTGATTCCTACCTCCATTCCTTTGCTTAGGAATCATCATTCTATCTGAAATCACAATTCCTACTAGATTAGGCATAGCCATTCATTCCTTAACCCATAGAAATAACCATTCGATTCCTATTTCCATTCCATCCCTTCTTAATGCATTGTCTTGTTCTTTTACAGCATTAGAGGCTAGCAGTGAAGATCTGGAATTACCGTTATTCAAGTTTGCAACTATTATGGCTGCAACTGAAGGCTTTTCTTGGAACAACTTGATTGGAGAAGGAGGTTTTGGCCCTGTTTACAAGGTGATGTACTGCATCAGAATGAGTAGATGATCTTGAATATTAGTTATGTGTTGAACTTTTCAATTGACATAGCACAAGCAGGGGAAGTTGTCTGCGAGAGAAGAAATTGCCGTCAAAAGATTGTCGACAACTTCACAACAAGGTCTTAACGAGTTCAAGAATGAAGTCATCCTGATAGCCAAACTTCAACACAGGAACCTCATCAAACTTTTGGGATGCTGCATTGAAGGAGATGAAAGAATGCTCATCTATGAATACCTGCAGAATAAAAGCCTCAACTATTTTGTTTTTGGTACATCCTAATATATATTTGTCGTTGTTTCATTAGCAAAACCTTCAGCCATTTACTCATTACATGCAGATCAAAATCGAAGGACACTTTTGACATGGCCTAAGCGCTTTGACATAATCATGGGAATTGCAAGGGGACTGTTATATCTCCATCAGGACTCCAGATTAAAGATTATCCATAGGGATCTGAAGACGAGCAATATTCTACTAGATGGAGATTTGAATCCGAAGATCTCAGACTTTGGATTAGCAAGAATCTTTGGAGAGGGTCAATGTATTGCTACAACTAGAAGAGTTGTTGGGACATAGTAAGCTTTCTTCTATAACATAGCCTTTTGTTACCTTCTATGGGGTGTTATCACTAATAAGCTTATGCAGTGGCTACATGGCTCCAGAATACGCTGTTCATGGGAAGTATTCGGTGAAATCTGACATCTTTGCCTTGGGAGTGATATTGTTAGAGATTGTGAGTGGAAAGAAGAACAGAGGCTTCGACCACTGCGATCACTATCACAGCCTTTTAGGCCATGTAAATTTTTTATAGGCTCTACTTATTCATAGCAATCAACTAACCATTCTATCTTTGAGAAATTAATTAATGAATATATTTTGGCAGGCATGGTTGCTGTGGAAGGAACACAACATTATGGAGCTAATGGATGAATGTTTGAGCGATACATTTATCGAATTCTTAGTGAAGAGATGCATACACGTTGGATTATTATGTGTTCAAAAATTTGCAGAAGATAGGCCAGACATATCAATAGTGGTTTCCATGTTAGGAAGTGATGGAGCGATTCTCCCAGAACCTAAGGAACCTGGATTTTTCATTCAAAGGAGTCTGAGCTGCAAAACAAGTACCTGTCAAGAAACACTCACCATCACTGAGTTGGAAGCCAGATGAAAAGGTGTCACATGCTATAAATTTGACTTCTTTCCTTCCCTCAAAAAACAAATGAATGTAAATATTTTATCCCTTGATTATTGCTGGAATCATCTAAGATCTCCAATTGGAATTGTTTCGTGTAAATGACAATTAAATCTTATTCTGAATTTTTTCCCATGCATGTTTCTTAATGGTCGCTTTTAGTTAATGGAAAAAGGTTCAGATAAGCCTCCAAGATATACAACGAAAATCAAGTAGACTTCAATTTAGATCAAATACGACCTTTCTGTTTGAAAAATCAATCAATTAACGATGCACACTAACGGGATTGTCAGCAAAGATAATGACAACGTCTTGTTTCCTTCTTTACCAAGAAACTACTTCAGTTGTTTAAACATGCGCTCTGGTTTTGGGGAAACAGTTTGCTGCTACAAATTGACTCCCACTCCCGGCATACTTCCATCTCCTCCACCTGTGCAAGACGCCATTATTGCCTATGTTCTTCATTTACTGAAAGTAATGATGTTCGACTTCTTAAACTTTGCATTATATGGTAATTGGTTCGACTCAAAATACTTTTCTTTAGAGGGGTTGAATACTTATCCTTAAACGAGTACCTCTAAACTCAACTATATGAAACAATTAATGACCTAATCACGTCATAATATAATGTGAAAGTTCAACAACCTATTCAGACATAATTAATTTATTTCTTAAGGGAGACCATCGCCATCATTGGTTCAACTAACCCTTCCTAATTTCTCTGGGCCGTCGAGAGGTTCAAACGTTTATAAGCTTTCAATAAATAAATATTAAAGAATGGACATTATCAAATATTACGATCTTGAGTTTGTGCTACATTCCAGAAGACTAAGGTCAGATATTACATTATTGAATTTCTTTGCTATTTATTACATCGACCACTTATTTATAAATTAAATCCATTCTAAGCTCCATTAATTTAAGCTGGCATTCCATGGAGCATTTCATCTTCAACAAAATTCTGTGTGGACTAACTCTCAGTTTCAGTAGACACACTCCTCCCAAATCAAACACTAGCCATCGGGCAGACTTTGGTCAGTCTAAAAACCAAGTTTTCGAGCTGCAATTCCTCAGCATCGGAAAATCCAGTAACACCTTTTTGGCCATACGGTACAAAGCCACACCAGACGTCGTAGTTTGGGTCGCAAACAGAAACAATCCCATCACTGACTCGCAAGGACTCATCTTCGCCGTCGCCGGAAACGGCACACTCGTTATAAGCAGAAATGGACTGCGAGTCCATCAACGTCGGCATCGTGTCCACTTGTACGCCTCCTGGATACGGGAAACCTGGTTGTTGTCGACGAGACGTCGCAAGAAGACACCTTATGTCAGGGTTTTGATCACCCAACTGACACCTTGTTTCCCGGAATGAAGATCGTAGATGATCTTGATTCCGGCGTCGACACGAACTTGACATCATGGAGAAGTTCGGATGATCCTTCGCCTGGAGAGTTTGTGTTCAGGATCAAGAATCTTGCATTGCCTCAGTTAGTGATCTTCAGAGGAGAAAACATGTTTCATCGATCCGGACCGTGGAGTGGGCTTCAGTTTAGCAACATGCCATCCTCTCCGAATTCATTTTTTCAACCTGATTCGAATTTCAGCAATGGGAGGTTCATATCCGTGACTAGGACTCATGACAGCTCACTTTTCACAAGAATGAAACTCGACGCATCCGGCTTCGTCCAGCGGTATACGAGAGTTCACGGAGAGACGTGTGCAATCATGCCCACACCTTTCCACAAGACAAATGTGATGAGTATGGTTATTGCGGACTGTATGCAGTCTGCAGCATTGATAGAGTGCAGGGATGCGAGTGTTTGAAGGGGTTTGCGAAATGATTGGGACCTTCAAGATTGGACCGGTGGATGCAGGAGAGTTGAGCCGTTGGCTTGTGAGGGTGGAGATTGTATTCATGAGGTTAGAGGGGTGAAGTATCCTGATATGTTGAAGTTTTGGTTGAATGAGAGCAGAAGCCTTGGAGAATGCAGTGCTTCGTGCTTGAGAAAATGCAACTGCACTGCGTATGCTAATGCAAATGTTGCTAACGGAGGCAGTGGCTGCCTCGTGTGGCTCAGGGATCTCGTTGATATTGAAGAAGTTACTGGAGCAGATAGTAACCAGAACTTGTATATTCGCCTACCAATTTCAGAACTAGGTAAGTTTCATATCCCAATTTAAACACCAGAGTTTTACTTTAAATACTTTTACTTTTGTATCTGAAAACTCCAGAGGAAAAATGATTTCTTGTAGGTGCTACTACCAACGAGGAGAAGGCTAACAAAACTTCTAGTGTCTAGTGATATCAGTTACATCTGAAGTTATTTCAGCAGCCTTTATTGTTGGAGTGATACTTTTGGTGACAAGAGGAAAGAGGCTGCCATGTATCGATGCTCTGCTTAATTTATGGTAGATTGGGGCTCACATTGAAGCAAAGAGTGATGCATTTGTGCTTTTCTTGTCATTTTACAGCGTCAGATTCAGACGTTAACAGTGAAGATCTAGAATTACAATTATTCAAGTTTCCGACTGTGTCTGCAACAAATGACTTCTCTAGGGAGAACCTCGTTGGAGAAGGTGATGCTGGATCACAATATGAGTAGATGATTATTAATCAGTTGTGTATTCTCTCTTATGCATACATTGCTTAAGCAGGGGAAGTTATCTGCAGAAGAAGAAATAGCCGTCAAAAGATTTTCAAGAACATCCCAACAAGGCCTTAAAGAGTTCATGAATGAAGTTACCTTGATTGCCAAACCTCAGCATAGAAACCTTGTCAGACTTTTGGGATGCTTCATTGAAGGAGAAGAGAGAATGCTGATCTATGAATACCTAAAGAATAAAAGCCTCAATTTGTTTTTGGTACAGTCTAAATAATGGGAGTTGAAAGGGGTCTGCTATATCCTCATCAAGACTCCAAATTAGAGATTATCCATAGGGATCTAAAGACGAGCAATATTCTACTAGATGGAAATTTGGATACGAAGATCTCAGACTTTGGATTAGCAAGAATTTTTGGAGAGGACCAATCTATTGCTAAAACAAAACGAGTTATTGGGACCTAGTAAGCTGTTTTCCATAACATAGAATTTTGCTACCTTGTACGGGGCTTATGACTAAGAAGTTTATGCAGTGGCTACATGGCTCCAGAATACGCTATTGATGGGAAGTATTCGGTGAAATCTGACATCTTTGCCTTGGGAGTGATATTGTTAGAGATTGTGAGTGGAAAGAAGAACAGAGGCTCGACCACTGCAATCATTATCATAGCCTTTTGGGACATGTAATATTTTACAGGCCAGATAGACCTTATGCTGTATCATCGATGACAAATGTCAATCAACTGATCATTCTATATTTGAAACGCTAATACATATATGTTGGCAGGCATGGTTGCTGTGGAAAGAAAACAACATTCTGGAGCTAATGGATGAATGTTTGAGTAATACATTTATTGAATCTCAAGTTAAGAGATGCATACATGTCGGCTTATTATGTGTTAAAAAATTTGCTGAAGATAGGCCAATCATGTCATCAGTGCTTTTCATGTTAGGAACTGACGGAGCAATTCTTCCCAAACTTAAGGAACCTGGTTTTTTCAATGAAAGGAGTTCGTGCTGCATACAAGTACATGTCAAGAAACACCCACTGTCACTGAGTTGGAAGCCAGATGAGGAGATCTCACATACTACAACTTCAATGTCTTAGCTCTGCTTGAAAAATGAATGCATGTTAAACTTTGTTCCCTTCATTATTGACGGAATCATCTAAGATTTCCTAATGAAAATCTTGTGTATAAAATAACATGGATACCTGTTCTGGTTGTTGAAGTGATGATATCCCAGAGTAGATGCTAGTTGTTGAAACCTTTTGATTAATTCCATGTCGTATGCTGATCAGTTCTGCTATAGTTAGCTAATTGAAATTTTGTTTGATTTACTCCATTTGAACTGATCCAAACTTCAATCACAAAAACACCTTATAATTTTAACCTTGCAGGAACCATGCAATAATCATTTTCATTGTCATTGCCCATTTCTGAACTTTAACCATGCAGATGCTGTAACGTTGCAGTCATGAGGCAAACCTACTCATATTTGCCTCTAGCTAGCAAGCCAGGTCCTGTATCTATCTGTTCTAGAATGCTACATACTATAGTGTTTTCTTCCTTCCTTCCACATATCTAATATAAAACTGAAGTATACATAATAATCGATCTGTTCTAGCATGATTGGAAATTAACGTTGAACATCTTTTTTGTTACGAAGAAAGGCACAATTTAAAATTCTAATATTTTTGGGCCTAAAACACAAATTTTGTTTCAAAAAGCCCATGAGCTCTTCCATTTAGCCCTGGTTATATCATTGTTTTTCTTAAAAAATAGAATATATTGTGATCCAAATGGGCATTCTTATCGTAACTTACGATGGTTTTGCCTGTAAGAAAATATTTAAGATACTTGAATGAAGAAGTGCATATATATAGTTCAGTGATTAAACTAATACTGAAGGGTGGGGAAAGTAGCATCTTCAGCTTCGACTCATTTCCAGGAGCTTCTTTGATATTCATGCAAGAAGAATTAGTCATTCGCATAAGCTGACTTGTAATCCTATTTCTTTATATGGAGATCAAGTAAGAAACTCTTACTTCATAATATAATGTGCTTCTGTATAATGTATGTTTATCATTTAGTGAATTTTCTATGAAAGTAGTCTATCTCAGTTTCTTCCATTCAGAGCCAGACATATACACATCACAATTGAGCCCATTCCAGTCTCCCTCTCGGTTGATTCCTTCACTTTTTATTATTATATACAAAAAAAAAAAAAAAAACTTCTCAGGCTCCTAGAAACGTCACTGAAGTCACAATCAGAACTAGGAATTGAGTAGAGAATAAAAAAAAGAATGATGAATCACCATACAATCACGACATCATTGGAGTCCCCATTATAATTTGACCAAGTGGTTTTTTTTAAGTTCTTCTGTTCCTGGTGTACTGAAAGTCGAAATAAAAATATATTTGTTTAGTGGTTTTAAGTTGTTCAGATTGTTGACTTTGCTAGACTTCCAGAAAAAGTTAAATGAAGAAATTCTAGAGCAGAAAATTCAATCAAATTGGAAAACCTGTGTCTGTCAGATATATTAAACTTTACTAGTCAACTAAGAAATGTCTAGTCTTTGCTATATGCTACCCATTCATTTCTAACTGAATCCATTTTCAAGCTGCATTTCACTTCTATTCTGTTGTTGTCCCTGAATAAATAAATAAATAAGATAATTCTAGCTTGCTATTGAAGAAAGGAGGATCTCATGTTCAACAGAATCCTCTTTAACCTGTTTCTGTTCATCACCTTTCTGAAATTCTATGATGCAGCAGATACTCTTTTTCCAAATGAAACCATTGGTGTTGGGCAGACTTTGGTTTCCCAAAACCAAGTCTTCGAGGTTGGGTTTTTCACTCCCGAAGCACCCGGGAGCAGTTTCTTGGGCATGTGGTACAAAGAAACACCCAAAGTTGTAGTCTGGGTTGCAAACAGAAACGATCCCATCACTGGTTCAGGAGTAGTCTTCAAGATTTCTGAATATGGAAATCTTTCTATAAGCAGAGGTGGAAGCATTATCTGGTCGGGCGATCCATCAGGGGTCGCATCAGGTCCCGTCTTAAAGCTCCTTGATAGGATACGCAACCCAATCCCCTGCAAGTCCGGCCCGTTTCGCAAGACTGGCCCAATGATAACGCGGCCCAACCCACAAACCATTTGTTCGGCATAACCAGGTCGGCACAACCAGTTCGGTGCCGACCAGCTCAACAACTAAGGGAATTCGGATTACTAAGGA
>JAYDZE010008982.1:0-10517 GCA_034509125.1 Monilaria moniliformis
TCAAATCCAATGAAAACAAAGTTTACAGGCACGGGAAGGTACATTGAGTCAACTTCCAAAAGCTTGAGATAATTTGCTATATTTCCTAATATCCAAAAAATTACAACTTCAAGTTCTGAAGAAGTGAAATATAAGGCATAAAAACTTCATGTACCCAAGGTAAAGAAATTAATTATGCAAACAAATTTAATTCTTAGTTAGTAAAATTACTGTAACTGAATACATTCATCAGATACCGCAAACTCAATCTCTAATAAAGTCTGACACATAAAAGTTCTTATAAACCTTTGTAATTCAAGGCCCACCAGGCAATTCAAAACGTAACTGTATACCGCACCTCCTCTAAAGAATCTCTCTACCCTCAAAGGTTCTTCTTTTCCTATCCAGCTGTAAGACCAACAAAGGGCTAGAACAATGAAACCCCGTAACACTTAGCCTCATTTAAAGATCAAGCTACTAAAATTAGACGAGAATAAGTCACTGATCGAACGTGGCAGAGTCCACTCTATGCCAAGCTCGTTTAGCACTCTATACCAAAGTCTGAGAGAGAGGGACCATGAAGAAACACATGGCTAAGATCTTCCGACTAATTCCTAACATAATAAAAAATAAGGAAAAACATGGTTAAGTTTCAGAGGCATTCCTAGAACAAGGAGTCCACTTTTCTAAAAGTTGACAGCAAACTCTTCCTTGGAGATTAATCTAATAAGAAGAATGGGTCATCACTTCTAGATGGGCAACCTAGTCAGTAAAGTTCATCTACATTAGTCTTATGTAGTAACATAATCTAATTCTACTCCAGAAGTTGCTTACAGGGGAGCAGTAGGCTCGTGTCTACTGTCCTACAGGCTACAAGCACTTCCTGCTAAACCTGATGTAAATTATTTTAACTATAATTTATACAGTAATGCTCTACTAAAGAGAACAAAGTAATTAAAGCTACATCTCTAGTAAAGCTATCAGGATTCCATCAAGAACTGTCATTAGTCCATATTGGATGTTTTAATATTATGAAGTTTCAGCAAGGTGTTTGATGTATCCCCAGCTTGGCAACCTAACTAAAATTTGAAAGAACAGAAAACAGCAAAAGAGTAGTGGAAGCCACGTGAAGGATTTCATTCAAAGAAATATTAAATGAATTACAAATATTCTGGCTAGACAATATACATGTTGTTCATAAGAAAACAACTAACAGAGGTTATGGAATTCAACAAATGAAGCTTACGATTCTTGGTTAAATTTAGCTACTCTCTAAGAGATCTACTGCCATACAGAATAAGTACCTGCCTTGGTGAAGTTGGTGGGATCAAATTTGCTCGGGTTAGATGATTCCAAATCATCAAAACCTGCATACCGTGAATGCCAGTTACAGAGAAGGGAAAAAATAAGTAAAGACGACATTCCTATGATTCGAAGGAAAAGGCAACCAACAATATACGTAGAAAAAACAGAAGATTGTAGAAAAACATCATACCAGTTCGCATAACAGACTCGCTCCAGAAACGACTTTTCTCCTTGAGGTTAAACAAGGAGAAAACAGACGGTGATGATTTACCGCTTTTACGATTATCAACCGGAGCCCCATTTGACGTATCCTCTAATAGCTGGTATAAAGCATAAAAAATCAAGTCAATTAAACTACATTTCCACCAAAGCTAACTCAATATTCAGCTAACCCCCCGTTCTCCCTCAATTTCAATACTATTTTCTTCAATCTGGAGGGGCTTAATCAACTTACGCACAAAATCAAAACTAAAACCACACATTTAAGCAAAAAAGAAAGCAACTAAAGCTAATTGAGACGTTAAAGGTTCACTATATTCCCAGATACAGCTAAAACAATCTAAAATTATGAAAAGAAAGTGACTAAGCTATTAAAATATGACACAAGGAAAAATAACCACTCACCAGAAGGGAAAGCAAGATTAGGAAGAGAACGCGAGAAATGTGAGAACCGAACATCGGAGCCGATCTCCACATTCAATCTTGATTCACCTTGTACTAGCTCGGCAAATCCGAAAAATCCCCAAATTAAACAATTAATGTGATGAATTAAAATATATATATAATATAACAGAATTGAATTGAGGAGAGATGGATCAAGATTATACAGCGAGCGATTGCGAGGAGAAATGACTATGCAAAGACTAGACTAGAATGACAACAGTAGAAACAGCCAAGATGTCTCCGGTGCGCTGAGATCCCATTATCTGCAGTAGATCAGCGTTTAGTAATAAAGTCGCACTTGAGCAAATATCCAATAACAATGCAACCTTATGTTGGGAATTTTGTCTCATTTATGTCATTACAATCATTTTTATTTTTCATGTTTTTATATGTGAGGAGCATGTGAGAATCAAATTATTTAGGAAATAATAAATTTAGAAATAAAATGATAATTAAAATTTTACTAAAAATAAATCCTCGATACCAAAGAACTACGTTAGGGTCTTGCTAAGAGTACCAATAGAGGTGTCAGGGTGTCATTGAAGGGCCTCCAGCGCTCAAACTGGAAAATGGTAAGTAAAACGTAACATACAAGAACAAGTAAATAATAAAGATTGAATAGCAAAAAAAGGATGAGAGAGTATTAGTGCTCGTCCAGACAGGTTAGTCCAATTGACCACACAAGGGCAGTGATTCACAGTAGTGCAAGAGGTGACCGTCATCTAGCTAGTATGGTTAGTCCGGCAAGAGCAACCTTCGTGAGGTGAGAGTGACGGCGGAGAGAATGAGCGGGTGAGCAAGAGGGTTGCGAGATCGCGTGAGTGTTGATGATTGGATAGGTCGTTTGACCTAGTTCGATTGTATTTATACGAGACGACAGAGTGAGGACTAGGGTGCATCTCTTCCGCCTTTAACAATAAAGAATTGTTTAGCAACATGATCTATTTAATTTCCAGAAGAATGTTACACTGAAAAATTAACATCAATAAAGTAGTTTTACAATCAGTAAACTCAGAACACTATCCATGAAATTAATTAGGTTTATTGAATTTTTCTTATGTAAGTAGATAATATTATATGATGCAATGTTCATTGATTCTTCAATTCTCCTTCCACGGGTTTCTGTTCTGCTGCTTAACAGTTCTGACAGCTTTCCAGACGGCACTGTTACACTTCAAGCCAGAGCCCAGAGCAAGCTGCCACACTCTGTCCCCTTTCTTGATCTTGCTCTTGGCTTCCAAATAAGCAAGCTCATACCAGATGCTGCTGCTCGACGTGTTGCCAAACCGCTCCAGCGTCTTTCTTGACGCCTCCATGTACTCATCCGTGAGGTCCAGGTTCTTCTGTATCTCCTCTAGCGCTTTCCTGCTGGCCGCCAGTATGCAGACGTGCTCGAACGCCAGCTTGTAGTCGGGGATGTAGGGCTTGGACGAGCTGCTCTTCTTCAAGACCAGCGATTTGAAAAAATGGAACTGCTCAGAAACAGGCAGCACCAGAGGCCCTAGTGTGGTAATGTTGGCCTTGAGAGCATGCCCTCCCACTTCCACCACATCTTTGCTCACTGACAGTCCTTGTTTTCCTCCTGCATCTTCCATCAGTTGTATGCTTCTGTAGCTTCTGTCATCCATTCCTTTGTGAGTCCGAACCAACTGCGGAGAGATACGACGTAAATAAATAGAACTATTTGTTTTCTGCAGATTACTAACTAAATGGATCACTTACCTGCCTCAGTTGATACTTAGACCGCCACCTCTCGAGGCGGTTGTTCGAGAGCAGCACTGCGGCGGCCCCCATCCGGAAGAAGCAGTTCGGGAGCAGCATGTCCAACTTGTTCCCGCCATACCAGGTGAAGCTGATCACTTCTGTGCTGACTATCAAGGCATACGAGCCCGGGTACGCTTTCAAGAGGTCGTCGGCGAGGTCCACCGCGGTTATGCCAGCGGCGCAGCCCATGCCGCCGAGGTTGTAGCTCTGGATGGTGTGCCTCAGCTTGTAGCGGTTGATCACCATGGCCGAGAGGGAGGGGGTGGTGTTGAGTACCCCACAGTTGACTATTAGGATCCTTATGTCTTTGGGGCGGATGCCGGTGGTGGCTATGAGCTCGTCCACCGCGCCAAACATGGATGCCGCCGCCTCCTCCCTCCCCACGATCAGGTCTTTCGTGTAGCCGGGCCGGAACACCACCCGCGGCAGGTATGTCTCGTCGCCTATGCCGGAAGTCTTGAGAACTCGCTGCTGGAATTCGATGGCTTTCTCGTCGAACTGCCCCGATTTCTTGGCTAGCTCTATGTATTCATCTCTTGTGATCTGGTACGCATTGGCCAAAGGTTTGGTCAGATAAAAAGATTATGAAATTGCAATCCAAATTGGAGAGAGACGCACACACACATACCTTAAGCTCATTTGGTGGGAGATAGCATGCGAAATCAACGAGATAAGTGGAACGAGGAGTTAAGCCAAGGCATACATACATAAACAGGGACAAGAATCCCATGAAGAGAAGTGTGTTAACTAGGTTGTAGTATTCCAAGTGGAAAACATCCCATGTTAGCTTGCCCACTTGTGTACCAAAAACGAGCAGCAGAATCAGCAGCCAGGCGAAATAGAACCCGTGGTTGATGAGATACCCGTACCCGAGTTTCACGTATTTCAGGTTCACGGAGCTGAGGAAATCGGGCAGGCCACGGTGCACCCTCACCGAGAAGCTCGGGGAGCCAGCGTAGGGGCCGGAGCCCTCGACGCCCCGGTTCACGATCTCGGGTGAAAGGTACTCCTCTGACCTTCTTGCCATAGCATGCACCAGCTGATTGATCAGCTAAAACGATTTTGAGTCTTGGTGGGTAAGTATAAAAAAATGTGTGAACAACATAAAGCGTGGGCTAATAAAGAAGTGTTGTTTGGGGCGTGTAACAGAATGACAAGGCTTCGTTGCATGAGTC
This sequence comes from Monilaria moniliformis, assembly GCA_034509125.1. Taxonomy (NCBI): domain Eukaryota; kingdom Viridiplantae; phylum Streptophyta; class Magnoliopsida; order Caryophyllales; family Aizoaceae; genus Monilaria; species Monilaria moniliformis. The sequence continues at coordinate 4,887 of JAYDZE010008982.1, forward strand.
CCCTTTGAAAAGCGGGTTTGTAGGGCTTAGGCATTTCGTGCTTCAAATTCTCAACTCTTTTAGTTATTACTTTATAATACTTTTTGCATTTGGATAGAGGAATTTATGATAAATGGAATTAAAATAAACGGTTAATTATAGTTTTTTTTTGCAAAAATCCTCAGCTCGAGAAAAAGTTTGATTTATATTTTGTTTAAGAGAATCTGACGATGGAATATGAGTCACCTCGTCGAACTATATTACTCGCATTGATCCTACTGTTATTTGAAGTGGGAATTTCTAAAAGTTATACTCAAATGGTTCACATTTTGGTACTACAATTATATGAGAGTTTGTAAAAGCGGAGACAAAAAATAATTTCTTTTTGGAGACTATGTTTTCTGAATCTCCTTCTAAAATACAAATGATTCAATTTATTGATAGAAGTTTTGTACAATAATTTGTAGAAATCTATGATAATTTGAAGATTTAGTATTAAAAAAGATAAAAATTGGTTGGTCAGGACTTAAGCCCCTTCTCAAATTTATGTGTATATGTCATTTCTATTATTCTTTTCGTCCACCATAAAATGTCTCATTTTGCCAAAAATTGTTGTCCACAATGTCTTATCTCATTTTTACTATTTTTGATAAATGGACCATACATTTCACTAACTCATTCCGTTCAAATTTCATTATAAAACTAATATATAAATGTGTGACTCATATTCCACTAGCTTTTTACGCCCACTTTCATTCACATTTCTTAAAATTTGCGTCGAGTCCAAATGAGACAATTTATGATGGACGAATGGAGTATTATATACAAGACATGATGTTTTAACTAAGTGCAAGTAAGCTCACCCCTCTACATTTTCTTTCTTTGTTTGATATTGAGAAATTGGACAATACTATATTTTCTTAAAAGCTACTTCTCAAAATTCTAGTTTTTTTTTTTTTTTTTTTTAAGGTTTACATATACGCATCCTTGTTGATTCAAACTCTCAATTTATTGGTTGAAGGAGAAGAAGTGTCTTATCGATTAAATTGGGCTTTGTAAATATGTTTTACTTTTACCAAACTAATTTCTTAGATAATTACAACTTAGGTAATCTTTTGTATGTATGATTTTATTTATGGATTACTATAGTTGTGCCAATGCATGAGACACCTTTTTTTTGTAAAATTAATTTGTAGATTCAAAATTTCATAATGATACAGAGATGTCAAGTTTTTTTTTTATTTATATATATATATATATATATATTGTACACTTTATGAAAATTGAGAAGTTTTACGTAATGAGAATCATAACGATAAATGTTTAGTATATAATGAGAATCATAACGATAAATGTTATGCTACACCATCTTATGTGAGCATCATCCGTGATCATTATTCTTGTTTAGTTTATGTTAGTTTTTTTTTGGGTTTCATAAATTTAATATGATTCTAATATCTTAAAAAAAATTATTAATGTCATTAATTTTATAAATAACATAAAACTTAATGTTTGATTTGTTCATTTTCTCTATAACTTCAAATAAATTAATAGAAACAAAACTAAGCATTGATTTTTATGTAATTTATAAAACTAATAATGTCAATAATAATTTTAAAAGTATTAGAATCAAAATAAATAATGTTGATGAACATAACGACAGTTATGCTCACGTAAGACATGTAGTATAACATTCCCCTATCAAATATTTTGATTGTATATGTATTTTGTTTTATAAAATCTTTATATTAAGCTTATAATTTTTATAAAATGTTGCTTATAATTGGATATTTAGTATATACAAATCTTTTCGAATATGGAACAGGAACATGTTGAATTACATAGTACCTGCATGCATCAATCTTCTCACGAACTACCCTTTGTTGTAAGCATCGCAGCTCTTGCAAGAATATCATTGGCATATGTAGCTTGATGCAAGTGAAGTCCACGATCAATTGTTTACTCTTTAATATCAAAGAATTTATGCACAAATCGTTCATTTTGAAATCAAAAGATTTCATCGATTGAAAATATAAATAAAATGATACAATTTGAATCGCACATTAAACTTTATCGAATCAAAACCCAAATAAAGGGCATATTATTACAATTACAATAAAAACAAAAACAAAATTTGAACCTCATATCAAATTCTTATGTGTTTTTTAATCGAGTTTAGAATGAGTGCGAATCGTAAATAGAACGGAACGTTCATCAATATTATTTTTTTCCATTTTGTGCACTTTTGTTTTGTATTATATTTATTATACAAGTTTACGTTGGAACGTTTTGTTATTGCGATAAATAACCAATTATTACAATAATTTATATTTATAAATTTAGACGAGTTTGTAGTTGAATGTGTATTATTAAATTGGTTTGTGAGAGTAAAATCACTTTTAAATCAGATCTTAGATGGTACGGATACATACACTCTAGACAAGTTTGGGTGGCTGAACCAGAATCTCAATATTTTGATGCATTGTCGTGCTACACTATGATTAATGATTCCAGGTGGCTCAACCATAGCCTCAATATTTCGCTTCACCGCTTCATCGTCATGCTCTATCATGGTCAACAGTTCAGAGTTACAAAATTCTAAACAAACATTAAGCTATATTTATTTTTTTACTTATAATTAAATTCCAAAGTATAGTGATTTCCGTCTAATAACTTATACATACTAGATTAAAATGGAAAGTGATTCCCTATCGACCTTCGAGGAGTTACAAGATAATACAAAGAATATACGAAAGAGCACATAAAATATGATAGCAAATTGAGCACTCATACTAAGATAATTATAGGTGAGGAAAATATCCGTAATCCGAATAACCAAATCAAATCAAACCGAAATATTAAATCCATTTCGAAATTTGCAGATTTTTTTTTTCTTCAAAATTCTCATTTTCAAATTTAGTTATAAAAATTTTGAATTTTTAAATTTGGATTTTTGGATATTTTAGATCGATTTATATTTATATTTTCTCAAAATTCAAATTTTCGGATCAATTTGTATATGACAAAAATGCGATCTGAAATCCGAACACTCATTGCAAAAGATAATCATTTTCTCTAATTTACCGCGAAGGCACACGGCAGTAACTAGTAAATTAACTCGTCTCAGAAAAGGAGTTGAAATGTTGAGAAGTAGTAGTATTATTATGTCCTAAAACAAATTCAAAAGCAGGATCAGATCACTACACATACAACTCGACCCCTGCTTCCTGCTACTTCGCCGAGATTTGTCCATGGCGGTTGGTCTCAAAGATCTCTTTTCCCTTTTTCTTTGCTCAATTATCTACTTCCAAATTTAGAATTGCCGTTTCCAATTTTCACGTGGCTTCGTATAGTGGGGAAATCAATTCTGTTTAATTGGTTATTTTCAAATTTTCAGGAGTCATCGGGTACGACGCTCATGGATCTCATAACCTCGGACGGTTCGTCGTCGAAGCCCTCACCGGCGGCGTCGACTACGGCGCCGCCGCCAATTGATTCCGCGGCGTCAGCTGGCCCGCCGGTGTTGGCGGAGCGGAGGTCGAAGAAGGGGACTCTGATGCAGATCCAGAGTGATACCATCTCTGCTGCCAAGGCTGCTTTCAATCCAGTTCGCGCCAACATTATGCCCCAAAGGCAAAAGAAAAAGGTCTTAATTTTTGTATTTCTATCTCACTTGAAGTTGAGACATGTGGTGAAATGATATAGGATTTGATTCGCCTGAGGTCATTTTTTTGATGAATTGTTCAACAGTCTATTGATCTACCTTGAATTATAACTGCATTTGAATGGGACCGAAGCTTGGTTTTCTTTTGCGTCAATGATGTGCCCTGACTCAATTTCTCTCCATAAATTTCTCTCCATAATGACTCTGCTATGAATATGCAAATGCATAAGCTATTGCATAGTCTTTTTTTTTTCATAATTATATAATGGTACAACTTTGTTAGCTGCTGATGCTTTTATCTGGTTGTAACAGCCAGTGTCTTACGCCCAACTTGCAAGGAGTATTCATGAGCTAGCAGCCTCATCAGATCAAGTATTATTTTGTTTGCTTTTATTCTCATTTATTTATCGTAGGTCTTTCATGGTGTTAGATAAGTTTATCTCCTGATTTCCATGTTCTTGGTGTATATTTGTAGAAAAGCTCACAGAGGCAATTGGTGCACCATGTATTTCCAAAGCTTGCTGTCTACAACTCTGTTGACCCGTCTTTGGCACCGTCACTTTTAATGGTACGGTTTTTCTATAAGACCAAGATGCTTGTCCGAAGAAAAACCTAGAGCTTTAGTTTTGGTTATTTGATTTGTCTTTGCTATCAAGTTGAGCTTCCCAAAGTTTCTTTACCAAGTTTAGTTTGTTTGCTGTGTGTAAGAATTTGACTTTGATCTCGTGCTATGATATCATATCACAAAGTCAGTTTCTACAGCATAGACGTCCAGATCATTGACTACTGAAGAGTACATCCACTAACACTGAACAGACCAATCATAATTAGACAAGAAGAGATCTAAGTCAAGCAACAACCATAAAAATGGTAATGAACTGGAATATTGTGAATATAGCTGATTGATTATATCATGTTAACAATTGATCCTTCTCAAGTACGATGCCATACTAACCAAAATGAAATGAGGAAGCTAGCTTTTGAACCTATATGATACTTGTAATCCAAAGTTAGAAAAGGCAATGCTAGAAATCAGGTAGAAGAGCAAGTGCTGTGGGCACAGAAGCTTATCAGTGGTTAATAATGGGAGCAGATGGGAAATTGTAGATGCTCGGAAAATGCGGTGAGGGTGCTGGTTGAAGCAATGTTACTGGGAATGATGTTTATGTTGTGCAGTAGTGGTATAATAGTAAGAGTTGGACTAGAGGGGTGTGCCTCCTAAATCTTATCCCGAGTTTCCATTATAATCAACTGTCTTATATGGTTAGTTTAACTATTAGATCTGTTTACTTTTAAGGATTTATTCATCAAGCCCTAAAATGCGTTACTGATTCCATTTTATTAACTGTTTAAACAAAGAGATAAACCCATGTGTTTATGCAGACATTACAAGCAAAATAAATTCACATGTGCTATCAGTGGTAAAAGAAAATATCATTAATTCCCTGGATGAGATATTAGTGGTAAGACCGTAAGAGATGGTTTTGCTGTTGCAGAGATGGTTTTAAGCTCAAGAAGCACAAACAAGAGCAATTGAAACTTAAATTTTTGGTTACAACAAATTTGTTACTTTTATATTACAAAAATATGTATGTGTATGAACCAAGGGAAATTCTTTTTTGTTAGTCATCCAGTGCACTTTTCCTGGTGTTGACTGCATATTCATAGACAGATGTCCGGTACTCGTGCTTGTTGCCCTAAGCAAATTTATTTGAAAATGACAATATACAAATAAGGAAATTGGGGTACAACTTATGATCCTTTAGTGTCTTCATCTGATATCTCAATCATATAAGCACGCTCTCCCTGAAAAGTTCTTGTGGCGCATTGGAAAGGGGTAGTCAGGTTCCAAAATCAAACTGAAAGGTTCATTCAAAGTTGCTTGTCTAAAGGGGTCTAGGATGGTTGATTTATGTTCAAGAGATTCGGATGACATTGCTTTTCCAAAATCTCTTGGATGGGTGTCCAAGAGAAAAATAAATAAGAAT
>JAYDZE010008993.1:0-10516 GCA_034509125.1 Monilaria moniliformis
CTATACTGATAAACTACATCAACGTCTTCTAACAGCGTCATGTAAATCAATGGCACCTTGCAACCTGTGCCGTCGGGGAATATCAAACCACCCAATAAAACAAGCACATACATACGTGCCCGCTGAAGGTAAACCTCGTCATCGAGGTCATCATCTAGAGGCTCACTCATCCTAGCCGTCAGTGCAGCTACAGAAAGACCAGCCTTCTTCATTTCAGTCTCTCGAGGAACAAAACCCAATAACCGATGACACTCTTGCATCAATCTTCAAACTTAAATCCACCACAGTTACAGCAAATCAATCAGTTTTGAAACCCCACAGTACCTCCATATCCTCTAAGGTCACTGTCGGCTCACCAGTAGGAAGGTGGAACGAATGGGTCTCTGGTCCGCATCGCTCAACCAAAGCAGTGATCAAGTGATGATCGACGTCTTTTGGCTTCCCACAAGCCAAAAGACCGTCGATTTAAACCCGTTTATAAACTGTACAACCCGCTGATGAATGGGTTTACAATCCCATAGTCTACTATCATATCTACGGATTTGGAGAGCCTTATGCTCTTGGCCTGCCCAAATCTTTCGAGAAACATGATCTCCCTGTAAAAATAAAACTGATGGATCTTATGGGCCACATAACAATTGACCACTTCCTTCTGAAGAACTAGCCAAACACAGTGTCAAAAATTTCCAACAATAACCAAACTCCAACAAAGATAGGCAATTGCACAACAACTATACTAAATTTTCTAAAAATAATAACAATTTTCAAACAACAATAACAATTTTCCAACAATATTAAAATATTTTCCAACAATAATATTCAATTTTTAACAACAACAACAACAATACACAATTTTCCAACAACAATCAATAACAATTTTCCAACAAACATATCAAACAAGCAATCCAAATTCAATAACAATACTCAATTTCTAATATATAAATTTCTAACATATCAATAGTCAATTTTTTATCACACAACATATCTAACAATCTAATTATTTGTAAATAAATCAAAATTAACTAAACATATCATCACTTAACTAAAAATTAAATAAACCCTAACTATACAAAAAATTCTAAAAAATGGCAAAATTTAACAATAACAATAACAATAAAGATTGAATAACATACCTTTTGATGAATTTCGCCAAGAATTGTCCAAGAATCGCCAAGAATCGCCTAAATTCTCCCTAAACCGCAACAAAAGTTAAAAAAATTCGCATAATGAAAGAAAATCGGCGCTGGGATCTGATATAGCGTACAGGGTAGACGCATGAGGCGCATGCGTCTCCCCTAGACGCATCAGTCTCATGCATTTTACTCATTTTTTGAAGTCAGAAAAAATGCTTCCCATTTTCGGAAGCTTTTTTATACACTAATACCAAAAGAAGAATTTGGCCAAATTTAATACACTCATACACAGAGAGAGAGGCTACGAATAATCAATAATTGACTACTCATTTCCCAGTCAACGGCACTTTCACCTATTATAATCTAACTCTCCAACAAAACGTATTTCTTGTTTTCTTCTTATTTTTTTTCCTTAATTTTTTCAGACTTTCTTTCCGCAGCTGCCACCTCTTCTCCTTTCCCCATCTCCGCTCCTTCGCCTATGATTCAAGATTCATGGAGCAGTCCGAAGTTTTGATTTTTTTGCATTTGGGTTCGATATTCTTGAGTTCATATCGACACCAATTGGGAGTTTTCTGCTCCACCCTTGTCGTGTTCTCGAGATTATCTATTTGAGGTGATGGATCTGCGTTCTATTGCAAGGTTTCCATTTTGTAGCTTTTTGGATGTTGATTGAATGTTCTGGGATTGTGGAACTTTCTGATTTATTTTGATTTGATTTGATTGGATTGGGGGTTTCTTGATTTTGAGCATGTGCGGTTGGATTGTTGCTTTAGTTTAATTTAGGGTTTTAGTTCTCAATTTCAGCTTGTTTAGGTGTAGTGGATTGGTTATTCTTGCAATTTTGCTTTGAATTGGTGTTAGAAGCTGAGAATTAGCAATTGCATGATCATAGTTGGTTCCTAAAAATCTTTAGCTTGCAAATTAGATATTACTAGATTTATTTAGATGAAAGCTTAGGTTTTTCTTTTTCTTTCTAGGACTGTTTTTTGCATTTTGAACTGGAAATCGAAGTGAAAGAATGTAATGTGAAGTGGCTTTTCATCAAAATCTTCACCTTTTCAGCAGTGTAGATGAAAACTTAGGTTTGTTGTAAGTAAAATTTACTTCCTGTCTTGTATTTAGGCATTCAGGGATGATCTAAAGCACGATTACGAGCTCTGCTACCAAATCCTAGGTGGAATAGGAACTAGGGATGCGTTTTTGGATTGAAAATCGAAGTGAAAGCATGTCATAAAGTTGAAGTGGCTTGATTTTAGGGTAGATGGTTTCTTATTTTAGACCTTCATTTGCATCATGTGTAACAGAGTGTTCTGTTTTATGTCAATCTGCATATTTTGTTCAGTTTGAGATTTACTTGATTTGAGGAAATTTTTCTAGGGCTCTTACATGCTTCTTTAGGTGATTTTTGTGGGCGTTTGGGCGGATATAAACCCCATAATGAGTTTTGCAGACAAATAGGAGCTAGGAACGTGCTGTCTGGATTGAAAAATCGATGTGATGAAGTCGTAGTGGCTTGTTTCTTGTGTTGATAATCTTGTTTCCTCTTTCTAGGGTTCTATGTCCGGGAACTGGGATGCGAGCTACGAGCAGGGCGGACAGTCGGACGACACTCACCATTTTGACAGATTACATCTGGAACCGATCTACGACGCGTTTATATGCCCCTTGACGAAGCAGGTGATGCGGGATCCCATGACCTTGGAGAACGGGCAGACATTCGAGAGAGAGGCCATCGAGAAGTGGTTCAAGGAGTGCAGGGAGAACGGCAGGAAGCTGGTGTGCCCGTTAACATTGAGGGAGTTGAGAAGCACAGAACTGAATCCGAGCATAGCGTTGAGGAACACGATTGAGGAATGGAATGCGAGGAACGAGGCAGCTCAGATTGACATGGCTCATAGATCCTTATCCCTGTCGACCCCGGAGAGTGATGCCATACAGGCTCTGAAGTTCGTCCAGGACCTCTGCCTGAAAAGCCAATTGAACAAGCATGTGATCCGCCATGCGGAGCTGATACCCATGATTGTTGATGTGCTGAAGAGCAGCAGTCGGACGGTCCGGTGCAAAGCTCTGGAAACGATTCGGATTGTGGTGGAGGACGACTCTGATAATAAGGTTGTCGAAGGTTGATATTTGTGCATTTTTAGCTGCTTGCCTCGGTTGGTTTTCTGTTAGCTTTCTTTGCTCACAGTGTCGTGGTTTTGCAGGATATAATGGCGGAAGGCGACACGGTAAGAACAGTGGTGAAGTTCCTATCGCACGAGCAGTTGAAAGAGAGAGAGGAAGCTGTTGCTTTGCTGTATGAGCTCTCTAAATCAGAGAGACTCTGTGAGAAGATTGGCTCAGTTAATGGAGCTATTCTCATTTTGGTAGGGATGGCTAGCAGCAACTCGGAAAACGTCTTGACCGTTGAAAAGGCTGAATGGACGCTGGAAAACCTCGCTTGTTGCGAGAACAACGTGCGACAGATGGCCCAATGTGGCAGATTGCAGCCCCTTCTGCACCTACTACTCGAAGGTGCACCTTCGATCCTCCATGCCTCAACTCTCATCGAAATAGATGGTTAACTCGCGTTGTGCGTTGATCTCTTGCAGGATCTGCAGAAACCAAACTGTCGATGGCAGCATTGCTCGGTGAGCTGGTGCTGAACAACGAGGTGAAGGTGTTCGTGGCGAGTACAGCTGGTTTCTCGCTGATCAATCTGATGACGAGTAACGACGTGAAGTCGAGGGAGGCCGCATTGAAGGCTTTGAACCAGATCTCATCGGATGACACGAGCTCGAAGGTCCTGATCGAGGCGGATATCCTTCCGCCCCTCGTCAAGGATCTCTTCACCGTCGGGGCCAAGCAGCTGCCTATGCGGCTGAAGGAGGTTTCGGCTACAATTCTTGCGAATGTGGTGAACTCAGGTTACGATTTTGACTCGATCGAGGTTGGGCCGGACCACCAGATTCTCGTGTCGGAGGAGATCATTCATAACCTCCTGCATCTCATCAGCAACACCGGCCCTGCGATCGGGTGCAAGCTCCTCCAAGTGCTTGTCGGGCTCACCGGTTCGCCCTCCACCGTGTATGGCGTTGTCTCTGCCATAAAAAGCTCCGGCGCTCTCATCAGCTTGGTGCAGTTCATCGAGGCACCTCAGCGAGATCTGAAGCTCTCGTCGATCAAGCTTCTTCAGAACCTCTCGCCGCATATGGGGCAGGAGCTGGCCGACTGCTTGCACGGAGCGTCGGGGCAGCTCGGGAGCCTGATCAGAGTGACTTCGGAGAATGTAGGGATAACCGAGGAGCAGGCAGCGGCGGTCGGGCTATTAGCCGATCTCCCGGAGAGAGACGCCGGCCTGACGCGACAGATGCTGGATGAGGGTGCGTTCGAGCTCTTCATCTCGAGAATAACAAGGATCCGGCAAGGGGAGACCCGAGGGAGCCGGTTCATGACACCGTATATCGAGGGGCTCGTTAAGGTTCTATCGAGGATCACGTTCGCCCTGTCAGACGAGTCTGGCGCCGCCCGCACACTCTGCCGCGAGCACAACCTTGCCGCCCTCTTCATCGACCTTCTCCAAATGAACGGCCTCGACAACGTGCAGATGGTATCAGCGATGGCGTTGGAAAACCTATCGCAAGAGTCGAAGAACCTGACGAAGCTGCCAGAGTTTGCCCCTCCCGGCTTCTGCGCCTCGGTCTTCCCCTGCCTGAGCAAGCCCCCGGTCGTCACCGGGCTCTGCAAGGTCCACCGTGGCATGTGCTCGTTGAGTGAGACGTTCTGCATCTTGGAAGGGCAGGCCGTGGACAAGCTCATTGCGCTCCTCGACCACACCAAGGAGAACGTGGTCGAGGCATCGCTCGCGGCTTTGTGCACCCTGTTGGATGACGGGGTGGACATAGACGAGGGCGTCCAGGTGTTACTCGACGCGGAAGGGGTGAAGCCTATACTCGATGTGCTGCTCGAGAAACGGACGGACAGCCTGAGAAGGAGGGCCGTCTGGGCCGTGGAGAGACTGCTGAGAAACGGCGAGATCGCCAACGAAGTCTCTGACGATCCCAACATCAGCACGGCACTCGTGGACGCATTCCAACATGGAGACTACCGCACCCGGCAGATCGCCGAGCGCGCATTGAAGCACGTAGACAAGATCCCAAACTTTTCCGGTATCTTTGCAAACATGTCTTGATGAATCTGGAGGCAATGTAGTTTGTGAAGCAGTATTTAGGTGCAGGTAAATAACTTTTGTTTTTCTTTTTTGTATTATTGATTGAACATTTTTCCTTCCTTTTTTTTTGCCTCCCATTTTTGGAGTGTATCTGTGTCTATGGCAATAACTCCATGTTGTATTTTGCTTACACGTCTTGATGATAAAGATTCTGCACTGTTTTCACAAGGTTCTTGTAGAAATATTCTTTTATTTTTTAATATTTTTTATGTTTTTTTGGATTTACTTGATATAGTAAACATTCAATGTGTACAAATTACATTAGGACCAAATTACATCCTTATACAAGAACACAAACACAAATTTAGAAATAAGACAATCAGTGACCAAAACTACCAATCTCATCGGAAGGAATTAATCAAGAAATTATCCAGGAAAAAGATTGAGCCACGGTTCATTTCTTCAAATTTACCTCAGTTACAAACGCAGCACAGCCATCGATTTGGTCATGCACGACGACGCATCGACGTCGCGAGCTGCGTGGTTCCTCGAGACGTGGCTCCAGCCACTGCCTCCTCCTCCGGCTCCTTCACCGGATGCGTCGAACATCGTCACAAAGTCCAGCACCTGCCCGAAAATCTTGAACATCTCGACTCCGAAAACAAGATCTTCATCAGCCACGAATGCCGCGTTCCAGTCCATCGGAGCGTCCGGGTGCACTGAGACTGTCTTCCAAGAATGGTGCACAAGATCGAGCTCCCAAAGCTTCCGAATCGCCTTGTTCCTCCTCCCGATCTGGCCGTCACCTTCGCACCACGAGACGGAGAGCATAAGGAGGCGGCCCTTGCATGAGACGAGCTTTGGATAGTACTCGTGCACGCGGGGCGGACACGGGGTCGTCTGGATCCTGATCCAGTATTCGTGCTCGATGTCGTACCCGGCGAGCCGGTCGCTCTCCGAGTAGACGTAGAAGATCCCGTTGCACACGACACCAGAACAAGCCACTCCGAAGTCTAAAGGGAGCCTCGGAATATCGGTCCATTTATTCGACATGGGGTCGTAGATCTCGCCTGAATCGAGTGGCTCGTCCCATGATCCGAGACCCCCCACAGCGATGAGAACAAACTTTCTACCTTCTTTACCACAAGGACCACTCTCGTGCTTTTGCCGGACGAGTTTGTGTGGCTTGATACTATGGAACGACGCGGAGCTCTCGTTTTCGTCTAGGGAGCTCCTACTATGGCGTCTAACCGAAAGCCGGTGAGGATCCTCGTAAACATCCGACACACCACCGACTTTGGACCTGTGGAAACGTCTCTCCGATCGAGCTACCTGATTTCTGATGATCAAACCATCCGGATTAACCTCCGAGATCCCGAGAACCGGAGACGACCGGGCGTGGTTCATAGATGCAGCTTTACGCGACGATTTTGTCAAGGGGTTGAACACTATCACGCCCCTATGCGTCTTGAACGAGCTGCGATCCACCCGCCCGAAATTGGCCAGGCTCGAACGACCCCCGACTATGTAAATATCGTCGTGGATGCTCGAGACAGAGAACAGAAACCTCCCCTTGAGAGCCGGTGAATCAATCTTGTGCCATTCATTTAGGGAAACATCCAGCACGTGTACCTCTCCCATACAGAAGCTGTCTTTAACGACGCCAAACAGAAACAACCATGGACTCTGGAACAAGCACTCCCTCCTCGTCTGCATGAACCTATGCGTCGTTGTCAAGTTCCTCCACTTCTTGCAGACAAGACGAGCGTTCATGAGACTTCTCAAAGGGAGCCTCACCAAGCACATCTCCAGAACGTCGTCGGGGAGGTGCGCGTTCAAGCTATTCCTTTGTTGAGACTCGTGAGATTTCAAGAGTCCTCGGTTGTTCTTCCTCGACAACTTCTCTTTCATACCATATGAAAAGCAGTCGATAGTTGCTTCCTCGTTTCCACACATTGCGGTGTATCCTTTTCCTTCATCACTTGCACTTGACCGCCTCCTACACCCCATCTCCCCAAATTCTTCGCCCATGTCAGCGCCTACTTCGCACCCTCCGCCTCTACCGTAGAGAGTCAGACACCTCAAAGACACCCCGGTCGCCTCATCCTCCACACAACCCTCGCTTCTATTGCCCCTTCTTTTCCATTTCTGGCTCATACTTCTAACTAGTCGTTTGGACACGCTCAAAGACTCGAATTCCTGATCAATTAGTTCTCCCGAGGCCATTTTAAGTCTGTTTTGTCAAACACCGGTCCATAGACCTCAAAGCAATCGAGGTACCACTAGTTTCGTCCTTATTCATCGACCTACATTACAACAAGATAGAACGTTTAACAACACTTTCAAGGATCAATAGGATATTAACATCAACAGTATGTACATACGAAAATGTATATACATAAGGAAGAATCGGGACACAGGTTTGCAGTTCCTGCCAGCTGAAAAGCATCAGATTTTTGATTTCTCATGGAATATCAAAATCAAGATTCAAGAACTTGCATATATAGTTTATTTGAAGCAAGAAGATAACTCACTTTTCCTTCATCCATAAATTGATAAGAGATCTTCCCTTGACACTGAGCCATATTTAAATTCAAGAATTACACAGAGCTAAGACATAATTTGCGATCTAATCAAGTACCTTGTTTGCATTAAGAAAATAAACATGAATGAAATTCTATTTGGGAGTTTGATTAGGACTGGCTTTATACTTCTTAAGTTTGATAGAGATAATGCAATTAATTGAAAATTCCCATATATCAAGAGTTATAAAATAAAAATAAAAATAAAATGAAAAAATTGTCTAAGAACACCAAGATTGGCTTGCAAAGTGCAACTACCCCTAATTTTTCCACTACTATACAGAAAAAAAAAAAAAAAAAAACTCGAATTAGATTGATGAAGCCTGAATTTTCAGGATTGGAGCAAGATTACATTTTGGCTCAATATGATATCATCCCAATTTCAAATTAAAATAAACACAGACAAAAATTCAAACTACAAAACCACAACCAAGAACGAGATAATCATCTTATAAATGAACGAGAAAACAGCAACAACACCTCATAAACACAGAGAAAGAGAAAAGGGAGGCAAAAACCAACCAAAAAAAAAAACAGAAAAAAAAGACCTTAGAAATCAAAGGAGCTCATTTCTCACAGAGCCCATTTCAAGATTCAGTCAGAAAAAGAAAAGGGTTTCTCCCATTCAGATCCAATCTGCGCAAAAGCTCAAATCTTACTGAAATTTGAGCGTATTAAAAATTGGAGCATTTGTGGGAATGACTGCCCATTACAGTATTAATTGTAGAAAAAAATTACATATTTTAGATGACGGGAAATTTATTTCCTTTTCTTTTAATTTGAGTTTTTTTTTTTTTTTTTGATGATATTCTTTTAATTTGAATTAGTTGGGAATGAAAATAATTCAGTAAAGTGAAATTGATGACTCGACCAAACCTGATCGACTGATGATTGCAGAAAGTGACACTTACTTTTTGTATTTATTGCCATTCATTTATATACCAATGTGAAAATCTATGTATTATTCCATTTCATTCTTTTCTTTTTTGGCTTTTGTGGTTTCTTGATTTGTTATTTCTCTCTCTTAATTTTGTCTCCAAATTTTCTTTATCTTTTCGTTATTTCTCCTTTTCTTTTTAGGTGTGGTGCTGGAGGCCTAAATTCCTCCTAATTTCTAGGGTGAATTTTTATATTTAGAACTTAGAAGTCGAATTAAGAAAATAATAATTGAATCAAATGTGAAATACAATAGAGATGGAAAGTTTTTAACCAACTAATGAAATTTATTGCAAGCATGACTATAGTCAATAGCGGATGCAAGGGGTTGAAGGGGCGGCCGATCTCCCCGACACGCAATTTTTCCTTATTCCTGTCGGAAAACCGCCACGGTTGCCCCCTCTCTTAGCGGTCGACGCCGCCCCTAATAAGATGATGACTGAAAATTTTAGTTTAACATAACTAATTCCGGCTGCTCCATTTTTCATTTTTGGATCCACCACTTACTATAGTGAAATATATGTAATAGTTCAAATATTGTCGTACGTTCGTTTTTATTGAATCCAAATATGTTGTACGTGGTGCTCGTAAATATTTTAAATTTTAATTCAAACATTTTTTAAAATAATATAAATAGAAAGTTCTTAACTATAAATCAGATTCTATAAAGTATCCTCTAATCTTTATAATTTAAAATATTTTAATGAGAATTTTCAGTAATTGTTATATGTGATACACATACATAATACTTAGACATAAGTAACATTAGTAGAATTTAAATACATAATAACATAACCAATACAAATTTTTAACTTCCAAATACATTTTTTATAATTAAAAAAGGATATGGTTTCATTAGTGACAACTATTCTACTAATGATGGGTTGTCACTTTCTTGTATCCTTCTTTTCTCTTTTTGTGAATTTTATATGGTGGTAACTAATTGACTAAGTGAGAAGATAATCAAGATTAGTAGGCTCTAATTACCTCCACGTGTAGTGTAATGATAGGGCATGATGCCCGCCGTCAATAAGGCAAAGCCTATCCTACTAAATCATTAAATATACACATGTACCAAATATTTGAATTATGAGATCATTAATGTATTAATTATATCGATTAAAAATTATGATGTTTAATTTGAATTTTATGATATTTGAAGTATGGTATCATCAATTTATTAACTAAATTATTTTGAATTTATGATGTTTTAATTATAAGATCATTCCTTGTTAATAAGGCCGGTCTACTAGACTTGTAAATAGTGAAGTTCCATATTCAATAATCAATACTACATGTCCAAATAATTTGTACGATTATGTATGAAAAGATTATTTAATTTTCGGGTCATGATTTTAAGACATAATGTCTTTGCCATAATGGGGTTTAATTAGTAATTTTATATTATATTCTATTTTTAATTAATTTTAAAATTTGTAGTACTTTGTGTAAAGACTTTCTTACCCTCTAGCTATTTTAGGCCAAAGGCTAAAGATATAATAAGATTTGATTTTTTTTGTTGAAAAAACAAATCTAATATATTCCATAAATAATTTAAACCCTAAATAACATTGAATTGCTAATATAAAAAAACAATCATCACGTGTAAAAGTGATCCGCCGCAATACACCGGCCGGCCGACAGCCTCGCCGACATCGAGGTATACTATAATTTGTCAAATTTATTTGCCAAAAATTTGAAGGAATCTGTAT